>CM048829.1:1800000-2068830 GCA_026585945.1 Candidozyma vulturna
CTGAAGCTTATCAGACATTCACTTGTGTTTGCTTCCATACATCGAATGGTAAATAAACAGATCCACATGTAGATCACCGAGGTACCCGAGGCATGGCTTCCCTAAACGGACCCCTCACTGGCCATTGAGGTTTCCGAAGAACGAGAGTTTAAGCAGTTTTTCATGTTTCACTTCATTCCGTGAGCTTGATGGAGTTTTACGATTACAAAAATGACTGGGTGCACATCTAGGCCGATTTCGCAACCGCTCGTCAAAGTTACATAGCGTTTGAAAATAAGGGACATCATATATACCTGGAAGCATTTTTTGATCCTTTTCCAAAATTGAAAAAAACCAATAATCTCAAGATTCAACTTCCCATTTTACCATTCCGCTCCGTATTTTCCGGTCTTGGCTTCGCAGATTGACTCATGCCAGATGAGATGACATCCGGGTCTCCACAGTACATCCCGAGTCCGACCGACCGTCATTAAATCAGGGGCATGACGGCACCGATAAATGCATAAAAACCACAAAAAGGGAAGAAAGAGAATTGAGAAAAATGAAGAAGTGAAAATCCATTGTTTACAAATGTGAGGCTTTACGAACTCGTGACACGATTTGTGTATCTCACCGGTGCCCCTCATTCACCCAACAGGTTTCGCAGCCACAAACGGTTTTCTCATCTATGACTCAAACAGCACTGCAAACCACGCCAACAGCTTTTAACATGAAAGCCAGATTGTAAGTAAAAGTAGAGCCCAAATTTTCACAAAAATCGAGTAGAATTTCAATTTCGGGGGCCCGGGCCGCTTCCGGCGTGGTTTGTGTAACCCGGAGCCTGCACACATAGGGGTCTTCTCCAATTCAGGACTATCACCAACTACATCGCCAAACCCATGAACAACGAGCTACCGGCTAAGCTCCCTCTGCAGTACCTGCTGCCGGTGGCGCTGCCTGGCCCGGCTGGAAATGACAATTCTAGAGACCCTACTCCTGGTCTAAAAGAGGAGGAGGAGGAGGAAATCGAAGCCGACTCCAAAGAGCATAAGAAGAGAACGGCAAGAGCATGTATACGGTGCCGGTTCCGCCACACACGGTGTCCCGGCGGACAGCCATGCTCGAAGTGCCAGATGGCGAAAACGAAGTGTGAATACGTGGAGTACGAAAAGCGGTTGGTTGTGTCCAGAAAGTACTTATACAAGCTTCAGGACGACATAGCACGGCTCAAGAAGGAGAACGCAGCGTTGAGAAACTCAGTCAAGGAGGCGCCTCGAAAGGTTTCTCCTACGTTGTCTGAACCATCGCTTTCTTCCACTGAGCCAGGTACTAGCCAATTTGGAGGCCGCTTCGGATCGAATATACCACCCCAACCTCCACAGACCCAGGCTGAATTCCATGCTGCCACCAAGGACGAGCACGGAGGCCAGGAGGTCATTCATCCCTCGTTGGACAAGTACGGCCGCCTCATTCAGTCACGAACGGGCGAGAAGGTCTACGTGGGCTCGTCCTCCATGACCCTCTTCGGGCTCGAGATCCAGAACATGGCTCCAACGTTCGAGCAATCATCACTCCTTCACCCCAACTCACTCAACACAACGCCCGTGGACTCGCCCCAGAGCCAGTTCGTCTCCCAGAGTAGCTTCCAAGACACAGCTACCAGTGAAGTACGAAGACAGACCAAAATTCTCGAGAAAGAGGGCAACGCATACAACATCACTTTAGCCAAGACCAATACCCGCCCTGGATTGTCTGTCA
The DNA here is from genome assembly GCA_026585945.1 of Candidozyma vulturna. Lineage (NCBI taxonomy): Eukaryota > Fungi > Ascomycota > Pichiomycetes > Serinales > Metschnikowiaceae > Candidozyma > Candidozyma vulturna. The sequence continues at coordinate 1,801,738 of CM048829.1, forward strand.
ACTTCACACTTCCGTCCTATTCGTATGCCATACTACTTGTTGACACATTTATCAGCTACAACGACGGGTGTTTCTACTTCTTCAACGAGGGCCTTGTCAAACGATTTCTTATGAACTTGTACCTGGGTAACACTAGCGAGAATAAAAAGATCATCAAGAGAAACATGGCGCCCAGAGTCGGGCCTGCCGACGATGAAAACACCATCAAGAAAGATACCGATAACGAAACCATCTTAGAGACAATCTGGTTCTGTAAGATCCTTTTGATTTTTGCAGTGGGGGAGATGTACCTAGGTACAGACTCCGATCCACATCACGAGAGGTCGAAGCAAGAACGCATACACATGTTTGGTCAGAAGAAGAGCAAGAAGAAGGACTCCAACAAGCGTAACACGCTACCTGGCTCCGGCTTTTTTACCAGGCCTCTGAGCTCTTCACTGGTCTTTTTGCATCTGGAGCTATTGACAACATCACTAAGGACGGCGGTATCGAGGTTATACTTCTATACGCATTCTATCTTCAGGTTGCCGATTGCACCATTGCATCTTATTTCTACTTCGGTCTTGCCCTTCGCTCCACCCTAATTTTAGGTTGGCACGTTGATGCGGATATGGAGAATTTGAACAGATTTGAACTCGAGCACAGAAGAAGAATCTGGTGGACGGTGTACATGTACGAGAGAATGCTCTCATCCAAGGCTGGTCTTCCTTTGAGTTTTGCCGATGACAGCGTGTCTACTGAGTTGCCTTACGATTTCAAGATCGATCTCGACAATTTTCCTCAGGATGAGAATGATGTCAGAGGTTACTACATCTTCCCTTCGGCAGAATACATCAATAACTGTGTCACCATCACACAAATTAATGCCATCATCTTGTCATCCCTTTACACCAAACAGCCTACAGCCAACATCTTACCAGTGGTTTCTGATTTGGTCCAGCGTCTATTCAATTGGAAGATGGCACTCCCCGATTTCCTTCAAGTTGATTTCTCCAAAGATGATGTGAAGATCAATCGTTTGATTGTGAATTTGATGACGGAATACTTCCAAGGTATGAATTTAGCTGTTCGTCCACTTTTATTCCATTTTGCTACGAAAAAGCTCCGAGAGCTCCAGGTACAGAACTTTTCGAACCGCTACGTTGACTTGACCAAGTATTCCAAAAATGTTCTCACCCTTTTGAATGCATCTTTCCAAGCCTCGATCAACACTATCAAATCTATATGGGCACTCATGCCACAAAATATGGTGGCCCTCTTCGGGTGGATGGACCGTGAGTACCTTTTCACTTCCGCTTCCACCCTCATTCTATTCAATGCGTCCTTCGGAGTCCATGATGCGACCAGAGAGCACTTGGATCACGCTCTCACGCTTTTCACGAAGATGAAAAAGCTTGGGAACTATCCAGCGGCTCTTAGGAGGGCGCAACTTTTGAAGCTCATCAAAGTTCTCGATTTCAATGGCGTCATGCAAGACTTGATCACCAAGCACGATGATGGCCAACCCCCTACAAATGGCGGAGAAGCCGCCAAGATGGATGTCGAGAGTAACGCCTTCGGTGATACAATGTCTTTCATCAACATTGGCAACGCTGCTGCCCTTCACAATAACCAGCTGAACCTCACAAAACCACAGCCCTTGTCACAAGTTCCAGAGCCACTTCGAGCAAGTCTAGATTATCTCCAGTTCAATGGACCAAATCCATCGGCAGCTCAGGCCACGTCCCATAGACATACACCCACAATACCGGCCTCAGCGAACTTGACCACGGAAAGTGCCTTTGACTTCAAGGAGAATACTGGCAATACTGGTTTTGGAGGAGGTGATGTTTACCCCAATGCCGACTTGGCTGGTATTGAGGGTTTGACATACGTTGATGAGGAACAGAAATTGTGGAATGAGATCACCAACGATGCCGTTTGGTTGCAAAGTCTGGGTGGACTTCAGGGAAATAAGCCTGAAAGCTCTGTGGCTTTGAATGATGATTTCATGAACTCGCTACGCGAGGCTCGTCTTCAAAAGGAGATGGAGAATGCCATGAATGGAAACTCATCTACCAACGGATACGCTGGCGGGTACAGTGACATCATCAACCTGGAGTTCCAAAGAGACTTATTCTAGCTTCCCTTAAACAGGGCCATTTGCATAAATACATTGTATGATATTACATTACTTGTACAAACGGGAAGCGTAGTTCCATATAAATACAGGTGCTTAGTAGAAGTCCATCAGGAACTCGTTGGCACCGCCATTTGGCTGCTGCTGTTGCTGCTGTTGTTGCAAAATCTGTTGAGGCAGGATTGACAGCATGTTCATGGGCATGTCGGGGTTTTCGTTGAACCCCCCAGCAAAGCCGCCGTTGCCAGGTCCGCCCGGTCCACCTGGTCCACTGGGAGGATTAGGGTTGTTGTTGAATGCATGAAAGTCGTCCTTTGGTGGGCCCATAAACAGATTCTGTGGCATGTTCATTGGTTTCTGAGGCTGATCCGGCTTTTGGGCCCGAGCCCTGTTCATGTCCGAGTTTGGTGGCACTGCAAACTGATCGTATGGGCTCTGCTGAGGCATGGGACCACCCTGAAGGGGTCCCTGCTGATTTTGTGGAGGTAGCTGGACCATTCCAGGCCTCTGCATTCCCTGATGCTGTTTGATTTGCTGCAATTTCGCTTTCAAGAACTGCAACGCCTCGGGATAAAGGTCCTGAAGCCGCTTATATAGCTGGCGCAACTCGGGTAGTTCTGCTGGTGCCAGAAGGATCACGGGGAATTGCAATCTGTTGGGCTGTTGCGCAGCAGCCTTGTTATGATACGTGTCGTTGATATATGACAAGACAGATAGGTTGCATTGGAGTCTCTTGTTCAAGTTCAGGTATTGTTCCAACACCTGCTGTCTGCCTTGAGGAGCCAACAGCTGAAGCGCAGGCGGGTTGCTCAAGAGAGAGACGTACATCTGGTACGCTTTTTTTATAAGATGGGTGTTGATAAGGAGGAGCACGGTGGCCCTGTCCTTGTCGATATCGATTTGTCTTCTAGACATGAGGAGTAATGTTTACTGAGAAATTCGCGAGCATGCCTTGTAGTAGTACCAAGTCCGGGTCGCAGTGGGCGGCACAGCCGTGCTGACGGGGTGTAAGTGATTTGAAGATTTTTTACGATGGCGCTTTTTGTTTTGAGAAGGAGGTTAATATTTTTGGTTTTTTTTTTTGTTCGCCGATGAACCGGTTGGTCTGTTGACGGACGGCTGAGTTTCGCAGCCACTGCCGCATGCGGCGAACGGTGCAATGAGGTGGATAGAGGTGGTGATTCTGAAGATTTTCTCAATATGATGGAAGAATCAAAAATATAATCTGCTTCTTCGTTTTTCGTGAAACTTTCTCGAGATGGGGATGTGGGAAACCGACCAGGAGTGGACCACTTGTCGTAGGATACGCAATAAAGCATACAGACAACCGAATACGACATCCTTTCAAGGATCAGAAGAAAAATCGAATTTGATTTGCTCTTTGAGATATATGTGTCTATCACCAACGCTAATATCATCGGAAAAGCAGAAATGTGAAGAGGTGTGGGAATTGGATGGGGAATGCATTGAACATGGCAGCGGACCAAGTATGAGACGAGCCCTTCTGATATCGCCAGCACTTGCATTATTATCCTAGTTGAAAGAAGTTGAAGTTCTCATGCGAATTCCTTGTTTAAGAAGACACCCATTGCTCTTGCACCTCGGTCAAGCGCAACATGAATACTACCAGTCGCTATCATCAAGCTACAACACCACTCATCGTAACACTCTATTATCTAATCACAACTTGGAGACCAACTCAGGCACGGCCTCGTTGAGGTCACCCACCAAACCAATGTCTGCAACATTGAAAATAGGAGCCTCGGGGTCCTTGTTAATGGCAACCACCGTCTTGGAGTCCTTCATACCAGCAAGATGCTGGATGGCGCCAGAAACACCGACAGCAACGTACAACTCGGGAGCAACAATCTTACCGGTCTGGCCCACCTGCAAGGAGTTGTCACAGTAGCCCGCGTCCACGGCAGCTCTGGAGGCACCAATGGCAGCATTGAGCTTTTCAGCCAATGGGTTCATGATGGAGTCGAAGGTCTCCTTGTTTTTGAGACCACGCCCACCGGAAACGACTCTGGAGGCCGAGCCGAGCTCAGGTCTCTCGGACTTCACGAGATCCTCACCAACAAACTCAGTTCTATTTCCAGACTCCACAGCTTCAGAAACATCTTCAATGGAGGCACTGCCCGAGAGTTCAGCCTGAGGGAAAGCAGAGGCTCTCACCGATGCAAGCACGACATTGTCCTTGGACTTGACGGTAGCTAAAGCGTTACCAGCGTAGATAGGTCTCACAAAAGTATCCTCGGAAACAACCTTGGTGATATCAGAAACAGGCTGAACGTCAAGCAAAGCACCCAAACGAGGCAAGAACGACTTGCCCACAGCAGAAGCAGGTGTCACAAAGTGGGTGTAGCTGTTCTTCGACACGAGCTCCTTAAGCAAAGGTGCCACCTCCTCGGCAAGGTAGTGGTCGTATTTGGCGTCTTTCGCAACGAGCAACTTGGCCAACCCTTCGATTTTGGCGGCGCTTTCGGCACCTTTTTCGCCTTCTGGGCCAAGCACAATACCCAGAATGGGTTTTCCAATGGCTTTAGCAGCACTGATGGCAGACAAAGAAGCCGCCAGGACCTTGCCGTTGGCGACCTCAATGAACGCAAGGGTATCTTTTCTTGCCAAAGTCGAAGAAAAAAGTCTTCTGGCGGCGATTGAACGCAACATGTTGAGTTTGGTTCAGTGGTTGTTGAAGATTCTGAGGGTATGATTCATGCAGTCGAGCCGGGTGGGAGTACCAGGGTTGTGGGTGTGGATAAGTTGATGGGGAAATTTTGGAGAGAAAAAATTGGAATGAGATGGTTTTGTTTAGTTTACGGGCTTTACTGATGTTGGTAACTTCGATGTTGGTGTGGTGTTGTCGTTTTGATTGCACGGCCGGTTTCGGACCTGAGAGCGTTATCTGGAAGTGTTGCGGTAGACACGGAAAAGTACATGAGGGTGATTGAAAAGTTGAACGACTTTAGATACTCCCATGTGCTGAAGAGCCAGAAGTAATTTGATCGTCGTATTGTTCGAATTCTGTAAGTTGTAAGTGGTCAAGTGTGCTACAAGGCTGCAAACCGGCGCTCAGAGGGTGGATATGGGCAACTCTGGGGTAGCACAAAACCAGCCCAGGACTACCATGACAACCATGACAACCATCTTCGCGGGATGTGGAAAGATGTGAGACACTAAGTTTTCAGCCCACTTCTTCAAATGTTGAGCCTACTCTTCATGATGCACTTCTATCGGTTCATGTAGCATGTTGAAGCTCAAACAACCGTCCCTCGTTGGGTAGCATCACAATAGGAACGAGTTCTATGTATTACTACCCGTTTCTAATATGTGAGCTCTTAATTGAAACCTTTGTACTACCCCTCGTGAAATCCACAGGGCCTAACGAGCTATCACTGTATGTTACCGTCGAGGTAACTTCTTCAAATCGATCTCAAAAGCAAAATTTATCTTCCTGCGCCCTTGCAGGTTTCAATAAAGCCTAGATCCTTAAGGGACAAAGGCTTGACTACTGCTGATCCTTGATACACCAAGCGGTCTAGGCTGTACATACTGCGCATGGATTTTGCAACCACCTGAAGAATCCTCTCCTCTAAGTGAAGCAACAACGATGAATGAATACAATTAGGTAACTCAAACCCCAAAAAGTGCGTCCATCGTCTTATTTATCCCTTCGTTCAACCAGCTGTCGAGGATGACCATTTCTCGGTATCTGATTGGGCGGTGCCCTACCACCAACCTCCAGAATACAAAACGAAGCTTCATTCTGACATCTCCTCGGATCATGGATCTTTGTTGAACTTTCTCAGCTAAATCCCTCCCATTCCTCTCTGAACCTGTCAATGTCAGCCTCGTGCGGCTACCCTGGCAAGGCACCATCCGCCTTCTCAGCTAATTAAAGCAAACTGCGGCCTTTTTTTAAAATATACCCCTTCTCCAGCGCCCAGATATTACTCATCCTCCAAAAAATAAACCTTATTTTCTGAGAATGTGTCGCAACCGTGATGCATGATAATGCGACTAGCACGCATTGTGCTCGAACCAGATCTCTTTATCAACACCTCCTACTACACCATGAAGAGCCCAACGCCGAGGGGCCGTGGACAGTTCAAAGATAAACCCGACGAGCGTATAGCCTCTCCGAGTGCTCGTCTTGTTTCTGGACGAAGGGTAAACAGAGAAAAGGAGCCGTTGTTAAGGCAATCAGATACCGACCATGGAAGCAGTTCGTCCCACTTGAGGCCTTCCCGAAGACCTATAGACGCAGAGCTTCTCAGTTTGAGATCCCACCCTGGAGAAATGGCACTGCCTATGGAGCACTCGTTCAGTATAGACGTGCCAAAACGTGGAGATCGAACCCTACGGCACCAAGGCTCCCTGATCTCAGAGTACACCCCAGCTCTAAGACACAACCAACCAAAATTCTCCGTGTTGCTCCCATACTATCTTCCCATCTTGTCGTGGGTGCACCAGTACTCGTTTTCCCATCTTGTGGGTGACCTCATTGGTGGTATCTCTTTAGCACTGTTCCAGATCCCATTAGCGATCTCGTACTCGATCTCGTTGGCCAAACTGCCCATAACATGCGGTTTGTACTCCTTGGGAATTTCGCCCTTGATCTACTGTATCTTTGGGTCTGTGCCGCAAATGATCGTGGGACCCGAGGCTCCCATATCGTTGATTGTGGGGCAGGCAGTGGAGCCGCTTTTGCACCATGCCAAGAAGAAGAACATTGACCCTGTCATTTACATTTGTGCAATCACGCTTGTAAGTGGAGCTACGTTGCTCGGATTCGGAATCGCCAGGTTTGGTTTCCTAGACAACGTGCTCAACGAGAGTCTTCTCAAGGGCTTTATTTGTGGTGTGGGTATTGTCATGGTTATCAACTCCTCCATCTCAATGCTTGGCCTCAATGGCATCATGGACGATGTCATCAGGGACCTGGACGATATGGACATTCACTCACCTTTTGACAAGGTGCGTTTCTTGATGTACCATTTTAAGGAGTCTCACGCCTTGACTATGAAAGTGAGCTTCGTGGCATTTTTTGTCGTCATGGCAATTCGGATCTTCAAGTCAAGGGCATCCAATTCTTCTAATTCCAGGTGGAGACTCGCCATCTACATCCCCGAGATTTTGATCGTGGTGGTCGTTTCCACTTTATTGTGCTTCAAGTTCAGGTGGAACCACATGGGTCTTGAAATCGTGGGGACCATCGAAGATGTGCCCAACAGTTTGCACATCTATCACCCCTTCTCGGCACAAATGTGGCCCCTTATTCGCCAGCTCAGTTCCTCTGGCTTTACTTGTGCCATGCTCGGGTTTTTCGAGTCAACAACAGCGTCGAAATCGTTGGGCTCCCGCTATGATTTGCCAATTTCGTCAAATCGTGAGCTCGTGGCTTTAGGCGCAATCAACATTGCTGGTTCCTTCATGGGTGCTTTGCCCGCCTTCGGTGGTTATGGCAGATCGAAAGTGAATGCTATATCAGCTAAGACAACGGTATCTGGTGCTATAATGGGTGTCATATCTTTGGTCACATTACACTCTGTGCTTGAGTATTTGCACTACATCCCCAAGAGTACCTTGAGTGTCATTACGGCTGTAATCGGTATCTCGCTTATCACCGAGGTGCCTAAGGAGCTTTACTTTCACTGGATCAGTAAGGGCTATGATGAACTCATCACTTTCTTCATCACCGTTTTGACGACCCTATTTTTCTCGATGGAGGCAGGCATTGCAGTCGGTTTGGTCTACTCCTTACTCAGGGTGATCCGCAATTCAGCTGAATCCAGAATTCAGATTTTGGGACGTGTACCAGGAACAAATACTTTCCTTGACGCTGACCTTCATCTGGAATCCTACGATGAGGGATTCGAGGATTATAACACCTCCAAGGGTGATGACACAACTTTGGGTATTCCGCAGCTCAACCTTTTCACGGACAATTTGCGGCCTCTCAATTTGCAAGCTCTCGAGGAGATTGAGGGTTGTTTGATTATTAGGATTCCTGAACCTTTGACGTTCACCAATGCCAGTGATCTTCGTGCCCGTCTTAAACGCGTGGAGATGTATGGTTCTGTGAAAGCACACCCTGCTCTGAAAAGAAGCAGAGACCTGTCCATGACCAAGTACATGATATTCGACCTTCAAGATATGATCTACTTGGACTCATCTGCGGCTAACATTCTCAAGACCTGGCTCGTCGCCCATCAGAAACAGGGAATTCGGTCTTTTTTCGTGAGGGTGACTAAGACTCCCAAGTTGAGAAAGAGACTCAAAGACACAGGGATCAAAGATATCCTAGAACAAGACCTTGACTCTATGAGGTACAGAGAAGTACAGCATAACAGCTTGTCTCTGCCACATCAGAGTCTCGATATGAACATCGACAACTTGTCCTTCAGCGAGTCTGAAGATGAGATACGGGCGTCCACAGAGAAGCCAGGATCACCGTACTTCGATCACATTCGATCCGCATTGAGGCTTATTGATTCTTACGAACAACTAGAGCTTTCGAGCTTCAATGAAGAGGTTTAGCTGCCTGTAGCGAGGTTGGCTGCAAAACGCACACGTGATGAAGTGTTGATTTTCCTATACATCCGCCAGTGGAGCGCGTTTAGACATCACCACCAGTATTTATTCATAATGACAGAAAACGCCAGTCAGCAACAGCTCGACATCAAAGATGAATATGAGCTTTGGAGGAAGAACTGTAAATACATGTATGAGTTCATCAATGAGACTGCTCTTACATGGCCATCCCTCACTGTTCAATGGTTACCTACGCTGGAAACAACCGACGTGATAAACGCCAAATTGCTTCTCGGAACCCATACATCTGGAGAAGCCCAGGACCACTTAAAAGTGGCATCAACGCAATTGCCAATCAAGGGCTCCGATAAAAAGATTTCATCAAAGATCAAAATCACACAGAAGGTGGAATGTTCTAGTGAGGTGAACAGAGCCCGTTACAAGCCCCAGAACTCTGATATTATCGCCACTATCAATGGAAGTGGTGAGCTTGATCTCTACGACTTGAGCAAGAATGAAAAGTTTGGTCATGTGGCTCCTCACACGGAAAACGGTTACGGCTTGTCTTGGAACAGATTTAAAGACGGCTACTTGCTTTCCTCGGCCGATGATCACACTGTCGCTTTGACCAATGTTTCTGATATTGGAAATAATGGCGGTCTTGTGCGCAAGTTTCTGAATCATAAAGATATTGTGAATGATGTAAAATGGCACCATTTTGACGAAAACCTCTTCGGATCTGTCTCAGACGACAAGCTGTTACTACTATTCGATATTCGTACGCCTGAGAAGCCTGTGCAGATATTCTGTAACGAAGATTCCAAGGGGATCAACTCGCTTTCGTTTTCACCATTTTCTCGCAATCTCCTCGCCCTTGGCAACACCAACTCCAATATCAATCTTTTAGATTTGAGAAATCTTTCTTCTACCCCACTTCACACCATGATGGGCCACGGAGATGCCATCACATGTCTTGAATTCTCGCCACACAGGGACGGAATCATTGCCTCGGGTTCCCAGGACAGAAGAGTGATTCTTTGGGATTTGGCCAAAATCGGCGAGGAGCAGACCCAGGAGGATGCTGAAGACGGATGCCCTGAAATTTTCATGATGCATGCTGGTCATACAGGTGGTGTCACGGATCTCAGCTGGTGTCCATTCGATGACTGGACGCTTGCCTCAGTGGCAGATGACAATATCGTTCATTTGTGGGAGGTGAGTCTGTCTTTGATCAAGGACTCTCCAGCAGCTCCAAAGGACAGTGAGTTGGAGTAATCGTTCGAATTATATTTCGCCCTTGGCTGCAAATGGCTGCAAGTGGTCATGGTTTAAGAGAGCTAGCTCAAGGCCAAGCCTGTTTCTGAAGGCTTACTACGATGTGTGCTTCATTGAGATGTAAATCAGTTGAGATGAGAAGCAGTTCCGTGGAATGCTTTCGGTCCAGGCATCATCCGCTGCAACGGCTAGTATAAGCATGTGTGGCTCTCCCTAGTGCCGCCTTATGTCCGTCTTCCATTCCGATGGAAACTCAATCCCCAATCAATGGAAGATCGAATAATGCTTTCCAGACTCTCTACAGTATACTTTCAAAATCAATCATCCAAAAGTTCCTTATCTCTTTCGTTGGTGGTTGCGGCCCAGAGACATACTAATTTTCAGCCTCGCACTACCCACAATAGATCTCAGACCTCGTCAAGTCACAGTTTGCCTCTGCAAAGCCTGCCTTGATACACCCCACAAGCCAGCCAGTATGTCCGACTTCCCTCCGAATTTATCCATTCGTCCGTTGACGGTGGAGGACCTTGACCAATGTGTCCAGCTTGAGAATAAGGGATTTCCTGAGGATGAAAAAGCCTCCAGAGACATGTTGCGGTACAGACTAATTGCTTGCCCGGAACTATGTTCCGGATTGTTTATCCGTGAATACGGCGTTAAATATAACGCCATCAACTTGCCGGAGGTGGCAGAGAAGTTGAATGCTGAAAGTGCATCCTCTAAAGAGTTGGATGGCACAGTTCAACCCAACGACAAGGAAAGCAGCGATGGCGACCAGGAGAACGAGGACTTCCCAAGCTTACCCGTGAAGCTGTCTGTGGTGAAGGAGGTCTTGATTGGCCACATTACCGCCACCAAGACTCCAACGGAGAAATTGACCAAGGCTGCCATGGAGTTGCCTAGTGAGCTGAAGAAGGATGCCGGTCACGTAGAGTATGCCAGAAGCATTGCTATTCACGGCTTGGTGATCGACCCAGAGTGGAGAGGAAAGAATTTGGGCACCTTGTTGATGCATGACTACATCCAGAAGTTGTCGAACCAGGACTTGGGCAGCAAGGTGATTCTCGTGGCCCACAAGGAGTTGATTCCATTCTATGAGAAGATTGGCTTTGAGTTGCACGGTGCCAGCGACATCAAGCACGGTTCCGAGACGTGGTACGACTTGTCGATTGACTTGGTGCCTCAGGAGGAGGAGTAGTAGCCTGGCGGGCCTCCAACATGATTGACGATTTGTTCGACCTGCCAGCTAGACGTCTATTAGCCCAGAAGTTGGCTGGCTTTAGACCGTGTATTACTACCCACCAGTATGTAGTGCGCGCAGAGATCTTAAGTATAATACATCTACGACTATATGTTCCAAGTACCTGGCCCAATAAAGGCCCTTTTCGATACGTTCCCGCTAAAAACGTATCCTCCTATCTACAGCGAGCCCAGCGATGAAGGATTTGTGTATTTCGGTGTGAAAGACTCGTCCAAAGAGACAGACTCCAGGTTCACATTGGGAGTACATGGACTTGCCCACATAGAAGGAAAAACACTTCCGACGGACCCCTTTTCTCTTGCAGACTGCTTGATTCTTTGCCACCGTCATGGCCTTACTTTACCCAAAAACAAAGAGAAATCTCCGTACAGCATGGCAGCATTTTCGTACGAGGCCTCACCTACTAATGAATTGCCCATATTGGTAGAGCAGACTAAGGACACCGCTACTGTTATTAAGGCTCACGAAATTCAGGACTCTATTAGAAAAAGAATTTCGGAAACAGCATAATTGAGCTCCTTGTCAATCTGTTTCTCGACGATCTCAGCGAATTGTGGATACTCATACTTCTATCGGATGTGGCAGGTTCGCAGACAGCGAAGCTCAACAAAGTCTTCAATTTCTTGAACACGGGCGATAATACGTATATCGAGGGCCTCTTAACTGCGAGGCTTTTGAATGCCATTCCTGAGTGGAGTTCCTTCAAGGCTAAATACCCGCTGATTTTCCATAGAAACAGAGTGCATGCTGCTCTTCGAAGCAAGGATATAAGTGACGGTTACTACGGCTCCAATGCTACTGCCTTGCGAAAATTGCTTTTTGAAAAGATGTCTCAGTTTGAGAGAAACCTCCCATTGATTTGGACTTACATAAAGGAGAATGAGTCGTCAGACGCTTTCATGGTTTTGGAGCTCAAGACCGCTGCATTTATCTTTATCATTGATCAATTCTTCAGCGAGGGTACGCATATTGGCCTAATGATCAAAAAAGACGCTTATGCTCACATTGTTAAAGAAAGCCGGGCAATCGTGCTCGACAGGTTTGCTTAACCGTCTACAACATTCTCATGATACATGTACATAGATGACTATTGAATGGCAAGAGAGTTGACGTTGCTCGTCAACAACAGCGTGACATTCTCCTCGATGATCTTCTCTGACGTCTCGGCCAAATGCTTCTTTGGGTCTTGTTTGCCGACGTATCGAGTCTTTAGCTGTTCTTCCAGCAACTCCTTCTCCTCTGCGACCCTTTCGTTGTATAGCTTGGCAATCTTGACTAAGCTCTGAATATTCTCTAGGTTTTCATGGTCAGCGTGGTTGTAGTCGGCCATCTCTAAGCCGCTCTGCCACAGCTTCTTGTGCAAGTTCATGAGCATGTTAGTTTCGTACAGCGTCTTGTGGTAGTCGATGTTTAACGAGTAGTAGTGCCTGTTCAAGCCGTGGATGAGCGCCTGAATCGAAGGCTTGTTCAAGTGGCCGACATTCGATGTCGACTGACGAGGTTCCTGGCCTCTCATCAAGGTGGTGGCGTCAATGGTACGGAAGGCGTCAATCACCACTTTACCCTTGACCGACTGGATAGGGTCCACCACAACGGCAACGGCTCTCTTGTTCAACTGCTCGAAACTTTGCTGTGTGTTCACATCAACCGACGAAAGCCAGCATCCAAAACCAGGATGCGAGTGGTACCATCCCACCACCATCTGGTCTCTACCAGTCTGTCTCAACATATCCATCATCTTGGTTTGGAAAACATCATCAACGGCCTCCACAGACACACCAGTTCCCGACTGGGGCATGGCAAAAACATCAATCACATGGATCGTGAAGTCGTCCACGAACTCACCGAGCATCAAGCCCATCACTTCCATGGGTACACCAGCACGGCCGTGTTTAAGCATTTTCAACAAAGCCAACGACGAAATGTAAACTGTTTCAGCATTGTCAATAGCTGGAGCATCGTTCATAGCAGCTCCGCCCTGTACGAGGCCATTGCTGCCTCCGAGCAATCTCTGTAATCTTTCCATGGTGTGGTTGGTGTTGGACTATGGTTGTTCGCATTGATAGTGGCAAGCCGGTGTATGCACTACAGGTGGTGGAAGAGGGCAATTCTTTCGGCTTTGGATGGGATGATGGCCGTACTGGTAGTTTAAAAGTGAAAAACTAATGGGAAATGTTCAACCGCTTTGTATCTCTGAAGATGAAAGTGGTGTTCGATTGGATCTACTGGTGCTTTTTGCCTGGCTTTTAGAGTGGCCGACCTGGATCGAAACCACCAGCATTTGATGGTAATAATAGTTTCAGCTTTTTGACATACTTTTTCCAGAAAGCTACGCTTGGTGCTGTCGTTGTTCGGCAATATATCTGTTTTGTGAGTAGATCGGAAACTCCGTATAGTGGGAAAGACTTACTAGCTGTGCGCAACCGCCTGGACATTCGTAGATCACCGAGTGATCTGGTGGTTTCTTCTGAACCTACATCTACCCGGCCAAACTCCGTCTTATTCAAACTAGCAAAATTTCGTTAGTTGAGCCAACATCAAAAAAAAAAAAAAAAAAAAAACCCTCCATGCCTTTAGACCACCTCGCAAGTGAGGTCCAGGACTTTCAATGGCTGCAAACACAGTAGACAAGGCTAATGTTCCGAAATGGCGAGCCTATCAGGAGAAACTTGTTGTTCATGCTTCTTTTAAAAAAACTTTAAGTCAACGTAAAAAGCCAACCATTTAAGTCGGCAAATGCAATATCCGAAGAGAACATATGTCCGTCGTTCCCATTCAAGCACAACTCACCCTTCCATCCTACCAAAAAGCTCCAGAATCCCACAATCTCAATCTACTTCTCCAAAAAGACTCGCCCAATCAATCTTTCTCGGCTCGGCCAGTTTCTTCCCAGTCCGTGCTTTTCTTGATCCATGGTGCCGTACAGAACAATGCCAACACCCCGTCTTCCATCCCAGCCCTCCAGGTTCCCCTTTCAAAGACGAGCCTCCGCCCATTAAACAGGCAACCAGAACAAGTCACAAGAAAAGAGTAGTAACTCCTCTTTTATTCAATCCCGCATTCACCAACATCATCACCACCTTCAAGCCTCTGCGCAGATGTTTGCAGCCATTGGTGCACCCGAACACATCTCCCCTTTGCAACCGTTATCCGGCAATAGCCGCCGATTTAAACAGCCCCACAAATCACCCTTTTTTCTCTCGTTTCCCCCACACGCCAAAGTGCCTCATTGTGCCGTGCACAAGAAAAGTGCCGTGGCAGATGCTGCCTATATAGCGCCAGTGCGGCACCATTTCTCCATCTTCAACCATGAGCACCGAAGGACCTTCCTCCCTAGTGGGCCACAAGTACCCGGCCCGTGAGCACAATGCCCGTGTCTTGGGTCATTTCAAACAAAAAAAGCAGTTGAAGCTGGCAGACAAGTTGGCGTTCTTCATGAGTGGAGAGGACCTCGAGCTTTGGCAGTACTGTGATCAGACGAAACCGATCCGCCAGAACCGTTACTTTTTCTACTTGCTGGGAGTGGAGATTCCCGGAAGCCACGTTTTGTACGATGCTGACAATGACAAATTGACGTTGTTCTTGCCCGACATTGACTACGACGATGTCATGTGGTCTGGCTTGCCATTACTGCCGGAGGACGCCTTGAAGAAGTTCGATGTGGACGAGGTCAAGTACGCTTCGGAACTCGAAAAAGTGGTCGGTTCGCTCAAGGGCTACACGATCCACACCACCGACCACAACAAGTGGAACTCCAAGGTGCTGCTGTTCTTGACCGAGAAGGACCCTGACTTTTTTCACGCATTGGACGAGTCCAGACTCATTAAGGACTGGTACGAGCTCGAGTTGATGAGGCACGCGTCGAAAATCACCGACAAGTGCCACTTGGCCGTCATGTCGGCCACCCCGATCGAGACGAACGAGACCCACATCCACGCTGAGTTCATGTACCATGCCCTCAGACAAGGCTCCAAGTACCAGCTGTACGACCCCATCTGCTGCTCTGGGCCCAACTGCTCCACGTTGCATTACGTGAAGAATGACGACGAAATCGAGAATAAGAGATCGGTGCTCATAGACGCCGGTGCCGAGTGGAGCTGCTACGCTTCTGATGTCACCAGATGCTTCCCCATCAACGGCGACTGGACCGAGGAGCACCTCACCATCTACAACCTTGTTTTGGACATGCAGCGCCAGACAATGGCCATGATCAAGCCTGGTGCCCGCTGGGACGATATCCACTTGAAGGCCCACAGAGTCATGATCAAGGAGTTCATCCGTTTGGGTATCTTCAAAGACTACCCCGAAGAGGAGATTTTTGACTCGAGCATCTCTGCCCGTTTCTTTCCCCACGGTCTTGGCCACGTTTTAGGTATGGACACCCACGATGTCGGTGGACGTCCTAACTACGACGATCCAGACCCCAAGTTGAGATACTTACGTTTGCGTCGTACGCTTAAGGAAGGTATGGTGCTTACAGACGAGCCCGGTGTGTATTTCTCGCCATTCTTGTTGAAGGACGTGCTTGAGGACCCCGAGAAGGTGAAGTATATCAACAAGGACGTGCTCGATAAGTACTGGTCCATTGGCGGTGTCCGTATCGAGGACGACTTGCTTATCACCAAAGACGGTTTCGAGAACTTTACCAAGATCACCTCCGACCCTCATGAGATTTCCAAGATTATCAAGGAGAGCAGCGCTCAAGGCAAGGACAGGTTCCACAATGTGGTGTAGCGGCGGTGCCGCATGTGTATAGTAAGACTTCCTTGCTTGGCAATTTGTAGTGGATGTGGGATGGGAATTCGGCTTTATCGGTGGTATTTGGTGATTCCGTGTATTTTCGATAGCGATCTAAATGGTTGCAAATCGCATACAACGTACTTCCATAACGTCAGCGCGTTGATGCCAAAAAAGCTAAATCGCATGATTATGTTCATATTGTATAGCCCATCAGCGAATCCAGAAGCTTTTAAGATTTACCTCTTCGATTTCCGGGTGTCGTCGTAATCTAGAAGATCTAATGTCTCACCTGTGCACTAGCCAACCATCCACAACCCACCATGTACCCCCACACAAACATGAATGTCCAAAACTACAATTCAGATATGGCCCTTCAATAAACAATTTCACGTCACCCAATACCTTTTGAACATCTTCAAAACGGAATTGGGGTATCTGATCAGCTATATCTTGCGGTGGCTTGGTGTACGGGTCTGTACACCCCATAAACCCTGGTCTCCTTGCTCAATCACACCAACTCATCAAACACCATGGACGAAAACTACGACGTCATTGTGCTCGGAACCGGACTTACCGAGTGTGTTCTCTCAGGCCTTTTGTCCGTGGACGGTAAAAAAGTGCTCCACATCGACAAACAGGACTTCTACGGAGGAGAGCTGGCCTCCTTGAACTTGCTGCAATTGTACTCCAAGTTCAAGCCATCCTCCCAGAAGCCAGAAACCATTCAGGGCAGAGACAGAGACTGGTGTGTGGATTTGATCCCCAAGTTCTTGATGGCCAATGGCGAATTGGCCAACATTCTTGTCCACACAGATGTGACCAAGTACATGGAGTTTAAGCAGATTGGAGGCAGTTATGTGTACAGAGGAGGCCGCATCAGTAAGGTGCCTTCTAACGAGGTTGAGGCTTTGAAATCCCTGTTGATGGGTATCTTTGAGAAGCGCAGAATGAAGAGATTCTTGGAATTTGTCGCTGCCTACGACGACGAGGTTGCTTCCACCCATCAGGGCTTGGACTTGGACAAGAACACCATGAACGAGGTGTTCACCCACTTTGGCTTGGAGAGGGGAACCAAGGACTTCATTGGCCACGCCATGGCTTTGTGGGCTAACGATGACTACCTCAATGAGGTTGCCAGACCAACGTACGAGAGAATCCTCCTTTACGTCCAGTCCGTCGCCAAGTACGGCAAGTCTCCATACATCTACCCCTTGTACGGCTTGGGCGAGTTGCCTCAGGGCTTTGCTCGTTTGTCTGCTATCTACGGTGGTACCTACATGTTGGATACGCCAATTGAGGAGGTCTTCTACGACGAGAACAAGAAGTTCTCTGGTGTCAAGACCAAGGAAGGTATCGCCAAAGCTCCAATTGTCATTGCCGACCCGACATACTTCCCAGACCGTGTCAAGAAGACCGGCCAGAAGGTTATCAGAGCCATGTGTATCATGGACCACCCAGTCCCCAACACACATGACTTGGACTCGGTGCAGATCATCATTCCTCAGAACCAGGTCGGCAGAAAGAACGACATTTATATTGCCGTGTTGTCAGACGTCCACTGTGTGGTTCCAAAGGGCTACTACTTAGCCATTGTGTCCACTATTGTAGAGACCGACACGCCACACGTCGAGTTGGAGCCTGCTTTCAAGCTCTTGGGCTCTCGTCTCGACACCTTGATGGGACTTGCAGAGTTGTACGAGCCTCAAGATGATGGAAGCGAAACCAGCATCTACCTTTCCAAGAGTTACGACGCTTCCTCCCACTTTGAGTCCGCCACCGACGACATTAAGGATCTTTACTTCCGTGTCACAGGTAAACCTTTGATTTTGAAGAACCGTGCCGCAGAGCAAGACTTGGAGAACCCCGAGTAATACATTACATACGTCCATTTACAATTAGATATATTTCCTTGTAACTTTATCTATCCATTGGCTTGATGTGCTTCTCGATTTCCAGTTCACTCAAGAACTTGGTTTCGATATCGCCAATGACCAAGGCGTTCTTGCCCAAATCAATGCTGCACTTGTGTCTTTTGAGCATGTCTAAACCAAAAAGGCAATCGACATTGCAGTCCAACACGGTGAAGGAGCAAGGAATGTCAGCGTTCGAATCACCAATACTCACTGGAGCACTGTGGATCCTGCCCTTGGATGTCTGCTTACCGACACCTCTGGCTTCAGTGATGTATCTAGTATCGATCAAGTTCGACAAGCCACATTTTTCTGCAATTTCGGAAGAAATGATCGTGTGAGCTGCACCAGAATCGACCAACGCGTATATATCTGTACCTTTAATTCTAAGCTTGATGTACAACATGCTGACTGGGACAAACGACTCTGGAGAGATGTCTGCAGCCAATTGCAAGTTCTCGTCAATCTGTTGTTGTCTGATAATTTCCATTATTCTTGCCTGATTTGCTGGGTCATCGGGGTCAGCCTCAAGTCTTCGGAGCTCTTCTTCGTTTTGTCTGCTTGGATTCTGCATGGCCTGTGCTGTTTGAAGAAATGCTTCCTTGAAGCGAGCAGGATCGTTGACACTCGAGTGCAATCCGGGATTTATAGACTTCATCTGTTCTAATGCCATAGGATTCAGGAGAGCCAGTAGTCTCATGGCCTCGATGTTGGAATCAAGCTCATGACCTTGAGGAAATGAACTCTGGGGAAACGACGATTGGCTGTCTTGTGATGGCGCTTGTGTCTGCTGCTTTTTAGCCAGCGACTGTAAAACGATCAAATCGTCGTCCTTGATTCCTACTTCCTCGAGAGTCTTTTTGGCGTCCACAAGGCTTTTGGAATTATGGATCAAGATTTGGGAAGCTGGAGATATGTCGGTTTCCACCTCGATATACGCCTTCAAGTCCTCAATCGTAAGACTGCTAGGGAAGTCGATCGCCAAGATATCATTGGTGGCAATGTTGGTTATTGTAATTTTCATTATACGATGGAGTCAGGAAACTGGTGTAGTCTGGGGTGTTGATATTATTGATACATACTGCAATGCGAAATTGCCACTGCCGCACGACTAAGCAACACGACTTGTCAGCGGCATGGAAGCTTCTGGAATAGCTTCGAAATAGGACATGTCAATAATACAGCGGCCTGGTGGCCATTAATAATGATCTTACCGTCACTGTGGCAAACTTCTTGGAAGCTTACGGATTGGGCATAAGTTGGGCCTTCATATCCGCAGTTCACTCAAACACAACAACAGCAGCACACAGTGTTCGTGAAGCTGAGTCGGTAAAGCCTTCTTGACGATATTGCAAGTTATCCTCACATTGAATGCTGATTTACAAGGAGGAGGGACTCAACATGGCAATCTGCGATCCGTTCAACAACATACGCTTGATTTTGTTGCCGGTGTTGCCGTCGCCATCGATCTCAGTGGCGTCTTCCAAGACAACGTTAACGAAATCATCGAAGCCAACGAGTTTACCGGTAAACTCCTTGTTGTTGGTGAGGAGGATCTTGATGTCAGTGCCAATCGCGCGGTCAATGACCTCCAAAGGCAAAATAGTGTCTTTTCTAGAAGACTCCTCCGTCGTGGGCTCGGTCGTGGTTTGCGTGTGTTCGTCAGACATTTGATTCCAAGCTCTGGTGGTACCTTCTAACTCTTTGAGGCGTAATTTTTTCTCATTGAGGTGAGAACCTCACCAGTACACCAGACCCGTTCCACTAGCCAGCTTCAAGTTGCAGCCACTGGCTTTTCGGCCCCACCCTTTTCAGAAGTCTTCGGCATTGCTACTTTTGGAACGTCGCCTTTACCTGACCTCTTCACTTTCCAGCCATTGTAATCGATAAGCGCTTGCATGCAGCCCCACTCTGTGATCTTGTTCTGTAACCATACCAAGTTGACGGGTTTGGTCAAGAAATCATTGCAACCTGCGGTTAAAGCGTTCTTTCTGTCGACTGATGAGTTCGAAGAGGCGGTAAGAGCGACTATAATCACTGGGGAGCGGAACAACTTAAGGTCAAGCTTCTCGTCTTCCTTAATGCTTGTCAGTCCATTCAGCTTGGAAAGCTCGTGTTGAGCGAAAACTCCAATTCTGTTCACCTTCTCCAAATACCTTATCTCTTTGGTAGCGTCAATTCCGGACTTGACAGGAAGCTGAATATCCATTAGCACTAGGTGGAAACCGCCTTGCCTCCATTTGTCAATAGCCTCCTGACCATTCTTTGCAATCTGGTATCTGATCTTGTGTTTTCTCAAGAAAGCACCTAAAATGGCCTGGTTGATTGCGTTATCCTCAACAACTAATACGAGGAGAGATGGTAGGACTCTTTCGAATGTTGAGATGGGTTTAGCATCTCTCACATCCGCTGGTGTCAAGCCTTCCAGAGATGTTTTCCTTGATGTGGCTGCAGGCTTTTCCTCACTTCGCTTTTGCGGCTTCTCCAAAGTATGAGAGCCGCTAGATGAGCGAGAAAGCTCTTGACTTGTCTTGCGAGGAACAGGCTTTTCTTCCTCAGACTCGGGATTCGAGCCGATACTGGTCACATTAGTAGTATCCAGAAGCGATTTGCCGTGATTGGAAAAACTTTTGTTCACCATGTTTTCGTCCAACGAGTACCGCTTGAGATGACTTTGTTCACCCAATGTAAAATTCTTCGGTAGAAGCAAGACCGCCTGGCCGTTGTTTTTCGCTGTCATCTGATTAACACTGCTCATAGATGGCAGTTGAGGAGGGTTGGAATGTGATCTTTTGTGCACATTTATGGCGCCATTGACAGGGGATAACCGATGTGTGAGTGAAGGCAGAACCGAGGGATTCTTGCCAATAGCATTGGTGTTCACGGGGAAGGCATGCTGGGGCCTGGGATGGTGGTAGTTATCAGCGAACACATGGGTAGGCGAAGCTCCTCGGGCAGGTGGAATTGGACCCTGTCCAGACATATCAATGGAGGGGTTATGATGAGGGTTGTATTCCAAAGGACGCAGGTTCATTCTGTCGGGGATGTCCACGAATCCATATGGCATGGAGGGCTGCCGCTGAGCAGCCACTATGGTAAGAGCGTCATTCATTCCCATGCTACCCCCAAAGTATTCGTCCAAGAGATCCCATATATTCTGGTCTGGTTCCAACATCACAATGGACCCGCCAAAAGTAGCCGTTGCTGGAAGAGAGGGTGACCTGCTCCCTGTGATAGTACTTCCACTGCTAATGCTATTGTCATCCAGCTCCAGAACGATACGATTGAGTGAGCTTTGCTTAGGCTTGTGTTTCTTAACTGGTTCATCAGGAACCCTCAAATGAATCTGAATGTCAGCAGGATCAAACTGGCGAGCTAGCGTGGTGGGATATTTATATGTTATAGCAAGTTTCAAGTCATCAACCAAGTCTTGGGGACCCATCATTAACGTGGTGGGAGGACCATCGTCCTTCTTCACCCATACTCGTTTTGTTGCGGGCTGCTGTGGAAGAGGATTGCCCCAACTGCGTTGTCGTGAATGCGTATTGTTTGGACTCAGGCCTTGGTGGTATTGACTGTATGTTTTGGGCATGAATGTAGGTTGCAGTTCAGAGGAGGAGGTGATGTAAAGGATGTTGATGTAAAGGATGTTTCTACATCAGGGACCGGGGTTGAAGGTGTGTGGTGTGTGCAGGCCATGAGGTCCCGAGATAGAGATAGGTGTTTTGGGGATGATTGTCTTGCGGGTGGTGTTTGGAAGAAATTTATGTCGGGATACTTCCGTGTCCATGCTTGTGGCCACTTCTTGGATTGGCTTCTCGAGCCTCAGGGGTCTTCGCAGCAACCCCATTGTTTCATCTCATGGATCGGATCATGAGCATATTTTCGCTTAGACAGCCGGCTATCTTCTGTCCGCTCCATTAAACATTTAATTCACAAAAAATGTCTAACGGTAGATTTTGAGGTTTTCCTCATTCTTGCTCGAAAAACACTGCAAGCGGCTGAAGGCTGTTGTGCGAGAAGTACACAAAACCTTATTTCACTGATTCGACGCAAAGGCCTCGAAATAAGCTAAGAAAAGCTTATGCTTCAGTTTCACGGCCTTCGGGCACTCTCTCGACCTTGACGACATCGTCATCTTCTTCTTCGTCGTCATCCCATGTGAAGTCCTCGTCATCGTCTTCGTCGCCCTCTTCATCCTCGGCTTCAGTCTTCTCCTTCTTCGAGAGAAGCTCCTTTCTCTTCTGCTCATTTGCACGTATCTCATCTTCTAGTCTGAAGTAGCGCTTCCAGAATGTGTCGTATGAGAGTTCAACTGGCACAAGCTTGTGCATAAGTTTCTCCAATGTATCGGGGTACTGCTTTAACAAATCGGCAATTTCATTTGTTTTTGACTCCACATCGAACTTCTCTTCGGTGTCCTTGGAGCTGTCCAAAAGGAGGCTCTCAGTAGTGTGCAACTTGAAGAGCTCGCTGTCGAAACGTGTGGAGCCGTAATTGCCCCCTGGAAACTTGGGGTTAGTGAAGAGCGTCTCTGGCTCCGCATCCTTGGGAGTCTCCTCAGGCTCCACAGAGACTATACTAGAGAAGAAAGAAGAGAACTGGCTCACATACTTGCCGGCCTGTTTCTCCACGTACTCCAAACCAGAGTCTAAAGAGTCCAAAGCCGAGTTGGCCTGACTCGACAAGCTTGCGAAGTCGATCTTCTTCTCAAGGCCCTTGACCTGTTCGCCGATTTCTTTGAGCTGGGCATCAACAGACTGAACATTGTCCTGAACAAGCTTACTGTTGTTGATATTCTCTTTGGCGGTGTTGAGCTGAGCCACCAAGGCTGCTTTTTTCTCGTCAAACTTGAGTTTTTCCAGCACGTCATGGGCGTTCTTGGAGGCGTTGGTCCACAATGTCTGAAACTTGGCCTCAATCGAGGAGTATGCTTGGTCAATCTCACCTTCAAGACGGTGAATCACCTCTTCTGTTTTCTCATTGGATGGTTCGGTGTTTTTTGTGTCGATCTGGCCCTCCGGGGCAACGATGGGATCAGATAAGTCCATGATTGTGTCGTTTAGAGAAGGGGGTGCTTCCCCAGGTTAAGGCAGTGCGATGGTGAGAGTAGTGCATGCAGTGGCCTGATCCTACTACTTCCTCCACCATGGCTTGGCTTTTATTCAGCGGGATACTGTAAATATCAGGTTTTATAGAAATCGTGAAAGTGCAATGTGAATTGGATCTGTCTCATTATTTCACGGCTCCCGCTTGGCCGGCTATTGAAATCACATCACGTGCTCAAAATCACGCCTAATATAAACACCTCTCTATCTTCAGCTACCACCTTCATGTCTTTATTGAAGATACGGAATGCCCTATTCGTGGCAGAGACCAGGAAGCTTACTGCCCATAAATATGTCTTTCTGAATCCCATTCAAAAGTTTGATATCGAGGAACCAAACACTGGTTCCAAAAAGGCGTTCTATGCCATTACCGGACCGGAAAAACTGAACTTTTTGAATATTATCGCCGCAAAATACATACCAGAGCCGCCATTGGGCCGGGTGTATCCGCAATTCAATGATATCCACCGCAGCGACCAGATCCAGCACCTCAACTTCAGGGAAAGCCTGGGTCTTGATAAAGTTCACATGGCTGCAAGATATGAGTCATATTCGTACAAAGGGGTGCTAGAGATGAAGGACGATGTCAATTCTGTGATTAACTACGTTACCGGTGCCAACAATTACAATAGTAACACCGCTGTGTCTCAGGAAGATGGGTATGTGGAGAAACTTTGCGATTACTTCAACCTTAACCACTTGCGCAATAAGTGGATCGTTTCTCTAAGCAATGGGCAGATGAGGAGAGCCAGAATCAGTAAAGCCCTTATCAACAAGCCAAGACTCATTGTTATCGACGACCCATTCCTAGGACTTGACCCACAAGCCACAAAAAAAGTGTCAGAGCTGCTCAGGAGGATTGCGTTGGAGCTCAATGCCGGTATAGTATTGGGACTCCGTGTCCAGGATCCAGTTCCCGAATGGATCGACAATTTAGGCTACGTCGATGAAAGCGGCTTGACAGTTTGCGGTCCCAAGGTTACGGCCAGCCAGACCATTGTTGAAAAGCACAAGGATGTGCTCATGTTACACAAAAGGCGCCAGGCCGAGAGTGCTAGAATTGCGTTCAAAGAGGTTGCGCCTGAGGCGATCAACGAGGTGGTGGATCCCATCGTAGAATTCAACAAAGCCTTCGTAAAGTACAGAGGCTTGGACGTGCTAAAAGACTTCACGTGGAAGATACAGAGAGGGTCTCGCTGGAGGATATTGGGCGAGAATGGGCTGGGCAAAACTACCATTCTCTCGCTTATTACTGCCGACCATCCTCAACTGTGGAGGTCCGTGATTTCCATTGATGGAAAGTTGCGCAAAACTGGACAAGGTGTAAGCTACTTTGATGTGAACAACAGGATCGGCATTTCCTCCCCCGAGCTACATGCAACAGTTCCCCCTCGAGCCAATGCCCTTGATGTAGTGTACAATGGGCTTGTCAGAGACATTGGCAACCTGAACTTCAAGTTCATCTACAAGCACAAGGGACCACTTCCCGACGAAGCGCAAAAGTTGTTGCAAGAGTTTGCGCAAGAGTTGGCTCCTTTGGAACACAAGCGGTTTTTCGAATTGTCTGTTTCGCAGCAAAAGCTTGTGCTTTTCTTGAGAGCTGCAATTAAGAACCCCGACATCTTGATCCTCGACGAGGCATTTTCATGCATGGACGATGAGGCTCTAATGCACAAGTGCCACAACTACATTGCCCTGAACATGAAAACTACCACGGTATTGGCCATCGGCCACATTGACTGGGAGGTACCTGCGCATGAGCATGTAATCAAGCTTCATGGCGACCTGCTGCGTCAGTACAGCTTTGCTACAAAGACGACCGGCCCCTGAGCCCACAAGAGGAAAAACAAAAAGTGATTTGAAGACGGGAATCCTTACAATGAAGCGGCAGGAGCCTTGGGAAAAGGAAGCGGAAACGGCCAATTGTGTACAATTTTCGCTAAGGGATGCCGCTTTGTTGCGCAAATTGGCAGAAACGTTTTTCGCAGCCACCGCTGTTGCAACCACAATAACCGGGAACGCAATTACCCACGAGGCCGAATATAAAAAGGCAGCCATTGCCAGAAGTTTTTTGATTTCTCAACACTCCATCCAAATAGCTTCTCGCCCTCTGCTTTAGCTAGTTGAAATTCCCGTTTTTTTCGTTCGAATTTCAGCACACAATTGGCCCTCGGCACCCCTATCTACCGTGAGCCGCGAGTGTCTAGAAAATCGCACCTAACCGTGCCAGAATAGCACCAAAAGTCGCACCAAAATTTTACTCGCAATACTGTCTGCTTTGAGCCTTTGCTTGTTGTGCTTCTTTTTTCTTTCGCCTACCAATCCTCACCAAACCTCCATCGCTCCTCAAGGGACCTCATCAACAGCGCTTTGGTTCTGATCACCAAACCCAAGAGGTAGAAAGAAAATAAGGGGTACAGCTTATCCTAGGCTCTACTACGCGCTTCCACGCTTAACTTAAGACATTACCCGTTTCCATCATGTCGGAGAACATCCCTGATGCTCCTATCGACAACAGACCTGACGATGTCAAGGCTGATCTCGAGTACGGTAAGTTGACATCCAAGGACCATTTATTTGTGTCCAAACACCCAATCGGCGAACCGCTCCCGACCCCTATCGACGATGAACCACCTTTGGTCATTCACTTGGCAACCTTCGTCAGTTACTTGATTTTGATTTTGATTGGCCATATCCGTGATTTTTTTGGTAAGGTCTTCAAGCCTGAGGACTACGCTGACTTGGTCGAAAAAGATGGCTATGCTCCATGGTACGATGGTTTTGAGAACTTCTATGTACGTCGGTTGAAATTAAGAATCGACGACTGCTTCGCCAGACCTGTTCACGGTGCCCCAGGTAGATACATCAAGTGCTTTGAGCGTGAGAGAAAGGGCAAGAGCTACTCTTACACTGGCGAGTCCAGAGAGTGCTTGAACTTGTCCTCCTACAACTACTTGGGCTTTGCTCAGTCCAAGGGTGTATGCACGGACTACGCAACCAACATCTTGGATAAGTACGGTTCCTCGTCCTGTGGCCCAAGAAATGCCATCGGCACCACCGACTTGCACAGAGAGTGTGAGCTGGTGGTTGCTGAATTTGTTGGCAAGGAGGATGCTATTGTTGTGTCTCAAGGTTACGGTACCAACGCCAGTTTGTTTGCTTCTTTGGTCGACTCGTCCTGTCTTGTCATCAGTGACTCCCTTAATCACGCTTCCATCAGATTCGGTATCCGTATCTCTGGTGCTGTTGTTAAGGTGTTTGAGCACAACGATATGGCCGACTTGGAGAAGTTGATTAGAACTCAGATTGCTCAGGGTCAACCCAGAACTCATCGCCCATGGAAGAAGATTATCATTGCTGTCGAGGGTCTTTACTCGATGGAAGGTAACATGGTTAACTTGCCTCGTGTGATTGAATTGAAAAACAAGTACAAGTGTTACCTTTTTGTGGATGAGGCTCACTCAATTGGCGCCCTTGGCCCACACGGCAGGGGTGTTTGTGATTACTTTTCTGTTTCTCCATCTCAAGTTGATATCTTGATGGGTACCTTGACTAAATCTTTCGGTGCTACCGGTGGTTACGTTGCCGCCGACAAGTGGATCATAGACAAAATGAGATTAACCTACTTCAACAATACCTTCGGTGAGGGTGTTCCGCCTCCAGTGTTGGGTCAGATAATCTCTTCCTTGCAGGTTATCAACGGCACGTTGCATCCTGGTGAGGGTGAAGAGCGTTTGAAGAGAATTGCCTTCAACTCCAGATACCTCAGACTCGGATTGAAGAAGCTCGGCTTCATTGTGTACGGTGCCGATGACTCTCCCGTCATCCCATTGTTGTTGTACTTGCCTGCCAAGATGCCCGCGCTCTCAAGAATGCTTTATAATGAGAAGATCGCTGTGGTTGTCGTCGGCTACCCAGCTACGCCTATCGCTACCGCCAGAGCCAGATTGTGTGTGAGCTCTGCATTGACCAAAGAGGACTTGGACTACGTTTTGGAGAAGTTCAGTGAAGTCGGTGACTTGTTGCACTTGAAATACAGCAGTGGCATTGCCGGCGGTTCTCGCGAGCCTGGCGTGGCACCACGTATGAGTGTCAAAGAGGTTCTCGATACCAATGTGGAAGACAGCAAACTTCCTCGTTTATTCTAGATCCGCCTTTCCAACATCGACATCACTAACTTCTATCCAGATGCCCATTGGTTCCATGCAGACTAATAATCGCTAGCCCTTCCTGCATCACTGGCCCTGCATCAAAACTCATTTATATATATGATTCATGTATCAGAGACTTTAATTCATTTCTTTATTATGTCATGGTCGAACCAGACCCACTCGTACCCCCTTTAAGATTCAACACCGTCCAGCCCCACTTGCACCGTGGTGGCTACCCTCGGCAAATCAACTTCCCCTTTTTGCTGAGTTTGAACCTCAAAACAATCATATCCCTTACACCCGAACCGATCACTAAAGATACCGATAAAGCCCTTTTTGAATTCGCTGAGCAGGGAGACATTCGCCTTGTTCATCTAGAATGTGCCCAATCGGGTAAAGGAAAGAAACGTGGGGTGCCCATGGGCTATTCCACAGTCCTCGAGGCATTGGATTACATGATACATCTGGAAAATGCGCCCGTATACGTTCATTGTCTCAACGGTGGGCAAGTAACCAGTCTTGTCATTGCTTGTCTTCGAAAATTGCAATTTTGGTCGTCCATTGCTATATTCAATGAGTTTATTAACTTCACCACCAGTATCACATTGAACGACAGAAGCTTTGTGGACAGCTTTAGGGGTGAAATAAGCGTACGCTCAGACTCCAAATGTGATTGGCTCTGGGAAGGTTTGAGCAGGGGCATTGTCGGAAGTCATCCGAACATAAAGGTCACCGAGACTCTGCCCACCAGCCAGGCTGCTTAGATTCTCTGGAAGAATAAACAGTAAGCGCTCTTGTTCATCACTTGATTCACTTTGCAGTCATACTGAATCTTAGCATCATCAAAATAACACCATTCTTTCCTTTGCTTCAGGTCGCTTGCTTTCTTGACATAGGCAGTGTAATGACCGGTCGTCAAGTTTCCGAAGTGATTGACCACACCATAAAGCTTGTACTTAAATGGAGGTTCTTGATGCCTTTGTGGAAAAGTGGAAAGTATCTGCTGTTCCTTTTCCATGTCCATACTCTTGTCTGAGTTGATGTAAGTGCCGACCTGCGGCCAATATGGAGTCAAATCAAGCGTTTCGTTAACAGGATATGTAATGAAAGTCTCGAGCTTATTAAAGTGCCCCGACAACAGCATCAGGAATCGTTTGAAATGAATAATTAGGACTCGAGGAAGCCTCGTAATAGAAATTTTCTTTGTCAGCTTCGTGAATCTCTTGCACCTAGGGCAATGCCATTTGTTGTCGTCATCAAGAAGTTCAGTATCCGTGAAAAGATCTAAACATTGAGCCAAAGTAACCACCTTGTCCTTGTTGAGTCTTTCAGGGATAGGCAAAGATAAAATAGAAAATGCATTGTAAGTTGTGGATGTCATGCCACACTCAAGACACTTCAACTGCGACAAGTACTGTCCCTGGAAGTAGTCCACAATCACCGAAAAGTTCAATTTGAGATACCTTTCCCATTCTATCGTGGATGCAAGTCTGACAGGAAGCATCTCTCTGGTCTGCTCTTGCTCAGCTGAAAGCTCCATAATTGCAGTTCTCTCCTCACCATTTTCAACAGCACGTTGATTCAAATCTTCGTGTAATGAGTCGAGCACAAAGTTCAAGAATTCAATGCAATCTTGCTGATCGAAAGACGCAAATTGGCGACCTGAAGGCACTGTGCCGATAATTTTTTTGAATTCGTGAGGAGCGAAGTACTTGCCAACATTGTTAAACATGTGTGCAAGAAGTTTGACAAAATTGGTGGTTAAGACACCATTTGTTCCGAGTCTATTTTTCGAGTTTAAATGCTGTCGGTAGGACAGACTCATCTGTTTGTCACCTTTTGAAGTTGGAAAGAAGAATGAGGTTAGCTGTGGAGTTGCACCTAAGCACTGGAGTACACAATTCATATAACATGAGTTGCCTAGGTTCGTCAACCCTGTTGCGAAGTTCTCTAGGAAGGGGTTCGTCTCCGAATTTCCGGTTCTTTGTGGAGATATAGTCTGATTTTGTGGAGTGAGCGGTTTCTCTTGTGGAACCTTCTCCTTCGGAGGCAACTTTGGGGCTGAGAATTCTATAGTAGGTGGAGCCTTTTGCTCCACTGGAGCTGGTGCTCTGATGCTTTTCGATGCCTCGTAACTAGGGGGTTGCTGACGTGGTCTGATATAATTATAATCCTTGCTTTGTCTTTCGCTGGATTTCACGGTAGTAAGTGGTGGCGTTTTGGATTTTGCGCTGGCGAGATAGTCACCGAAGTTTCTCACATAAGCTGACTCGGATGTCTTGGCCGACCCGTTCGTTGCACCATTGGGCTGTTGCTTTTTCGCATCGGTGCTCCTTGTGAGCGAACCTTCTCCAAACGTTGAGTACCACCTTTCAAGACCTCCGTTCAAATAGACCGGGTACTGTTTAGGTCTCGAGCTGAGGTACTCCGATCTGTACATCAACAAGTCAAGAAGGGCTTTGAAAGGATTTTTTGACGGAATACCTTTTGAGTCATTATTCAAGAGCAGGAACTCTAACGCCTGGAATTTGTCGTTTCCTATACCTCCGAACCGAAGATTGTAAGCCACGATAAGATCAAATTTCTGTCTATTTTGGAATAAGCGGAGACTCTCGGCGTCAAGGTTCAATGTGTTTTCTAAATCCTTGTCGGTAGCCTGTGGTTTTTCTTGTAGCAAAGCAGACACTTTAGAAGGCTCTATGTTCACAACGTTCAGGAAGTTAATATGACTGTAAGCGAACTCCTTTTTGCTCCTAAAATCCAAAAGAAGCATATCGTTAGGTTTTGATCGTATTAGATGATTAAGTTCATAAACCGATAACGAGTCAGCGTACAAGAATCCTTGAAATGATGATGTTACTGGAGCCTCCGAGACGCCAGTTTTTAGGTTGGCAAATCTCATGAGAAGCGGGTCAGCAGAGTCCGTCTCACTCTTGTCTTGACCTGATATCTGCCCTAGTTTCTGCTCAATTACGAGGAACTTGTTCTGGTTGATTTGGAGCTGATTGTTGATCTGCTGAGTTAAAGGTTTCATTTCTGGTGTAGCGGACGGAGCAAGGTCTGACGCTAGAAAAACATTGGTTATATGAGCCACACAAGCCATAGAAAGATCACAGTATCCCAAAGCATCGAACCTCTTGCTTTCGTACTTGAAGATCTCGAGTAAGGTGATCTGGAATTCTACAAGATCTTTTATCTTGGAGGCTCCTTGTTGTAGATTCTTGGAAAGGCCCTTCAGGATTTGCCGCAGTTCCTTGAGAGAAAAGCTGGTTTGAGCATCGGGCTTGCTCATTACTGGATTGAAGGATGCAGTTGTCTATTAGTTATCTGTGGAGCTAGAATGTAGATACAATTGTGCATATGTGCACCCGTGCACCACATTGTATTGGCTGATTGATGAAGAGCTTTTAGGTGACCATAGCCAGAGGGGTGAATGGATATTGGCTTCCTTGAAATCCTGTTCGGTTTTGTTGCAAGCACAAAAGCATTTGCAAAAGTATTCGTTCGTATGAAACAGCATGAGCATAATACTCACCTTAAGACATCATTTGCAGCCATTGTACTTTACCTGAAGAGCCATTTGGTCTTGCAAAGCTGTGGAATTTTAAATCAAAGTACATATTCACTAACGATCTGAAAATCGATCAATGCTATCCCAATCGCCGTGAGGCCCATTCACCCGAGCTCAACCTACCATATGCCTCTACCATATATACCTCTACCATATCGCGCTTTTTTTCAACTACACCATCATCTCAATTATGGCGAACTCAGATTTCGACATCAAGCAAACCTACTTGAAGTTCTTGGAAGATGACCAGGATATGACTATGCCTATTGCGGCCATCGAGTCGCTAGTGACAATGCTTCGAGTGAAGCAGCCATCCACATCATCAGAGTTGATCAACCTTGTCAAATCGAACATTGATATCTTGAAGCTGTCGATCTCCAATGCCATCTCGCTTTCGGCAGGTTGTGATTTATTCATGCGTTTCGTCTTGAGAAACACAAACTTATACTCTGACTGGGAGTCTTGCAAAAAGAACCTTGTGGAAAACGGTGAATTGTTCGTGCAGAGAGCCAAAGAGTCCAGAGAAAAGCTGGCGGACTTTGGTGTTCCTTTCATCAAAGACGACGATACCATCCTTGTGCATTCCTTCTCTCGTGTGGTCTTTCAGCTTTTACAAAAGGCTAGATCGCAAAAGTTATTGAGATTCAAAGTCATCGTTACTGAGGCTCGTCCTTCAGGCAAGGGTTACCACATGGCCAAACTACTTAGAGAAGCTGATATTCCTGTGGAAGTAATTGTGGATAGCGCTGTTGGTTATGTACTCCATAAAGTCGACAAGATTCTTGTCGGTGCAGAAGGTGTAGCTGAGAGTGGTGGTATCATCAACCACATTGGCTCGTATCAGATTGGCTGCTTGGCCAAAGCGAACAACAAACCTTTCTACGTGGTCACTGAGTCCCATAAGTTCGTTAGATTGTTCCCTTTGGCACCAAATGACTTGCCCAGAGGCATTTCATCTATACTAGACGAACAGGGCTCCGGTGAAACTGAAACCTTGGAGGGTACCCTCAGGACCCAAACCATCGACTTTACGCCTCATGAATTCATCACTGCACTCATCACCGATTTGGGTGTTTTAACGCCGTCTGCCGTGTCCGAGGAGTTGATCAAGATGTGGTACGATTAAGACGCTGCGATCTCATTGAGCATTTGCTGAAGATGCTCCGGGTCGTACCTATCCTGATCAGCACTCTCTCTTCTTATTTTAATGCATTGGATGTTTTTCTTCTCGAGGAACTCCTCATCAACAGCGATTCTAGGGTTCTCCATGAACACGAGATGGGTAACGAAGTTGCACCACTTGAGATGTTGATGCTCCTGATGAGACTTGTCGAGTGAATAGTGAGCCAGCTTGATAATAGTCTCGATGTACTCAACAGCAGACATGCCGTATGTCTCTCTATCTTCGCAGCCGTTCAATAAGAGAATGCGCTTCTTGTCTGGCCTAAAGTCATAAGCAATTGCCTTGCCAATACCTTTCAACACCAAGATTGGCACAATACTTGTCATGAGCGAGCCAATGGAGTACACAAGCGTCTTTGCGTTCGAGATGCTATTGATGACTCGAGTCAGGGCCACTGGGCAGATTTCTTGGCCATGTGGACTGATATAGAAGATACGCTCAATGGGAGAAAGAAGAGGCTCGATTCCTTCGGTTTTCTGAAAATGCAATTGCGACTTTTTAAGCTCGGGATGAGTATACTGAGGGATGTTCCCAAGCTCCTCGTCGTCAGATGAGAGCACGGATCCCTCGGACTGTGCCTCTATACTAGTGTCAACATGACTGAAGAACTCGTTGTTTTCATGCGTAGGTGTAGGAGGTCTTGTCTTATTGATTGGTGGTGGATAAACCTCGTCAGGCGAAGGGTGTGAGATCTGAGACTGACCAGTGATAATGAGACCATTGATCAAAAGGGCTCCAATGTGGTAGCTGAAGTTCGTGCTGATGCATGGCATAACCTGAATGGAGTTGTCGATGCCGGTCAATTTCTTGAATAGCTCAATGGCAGAATCCAAGGACCCTATGAATAGACGGATCCCTGTGAGAAACAAGTTCCCCACATTAGCCAATTCGTACCTGAACTTCTTATTTGTGTTGCTTGTCACAGTCAATTTGGATCTTTTAAGAAGCTCCACGTGCAAGTGTATCAAAAATGCTCGGAGAATCTCTTTCGTGGCGCTGTCGATATCCTTCCATAGATGATGTGTTCCATCCACGATCTCATTCCACTGATTCTTTGCCTCCACCGGATCTGCCTCCAACCTGAAACTAAGCAACTTATTGAGGGGTTCGTTTTCGGGAGGTATTAGTCTAGTGAGTCTCGACCGTATATCACCAATGGCTGGTCCTCCTATGACACGTATAATCTCTGAAGTGGAGCCTCCGTTGTCCAGAATGGGTAAAACATAGGTCACGTCGGCTGAAAGGGAATTGAAAACATGCACGATATCGTTTGTGGCTGTGCCGCCGCTGAACACGACCACTGAGTTGGACATGGAAAGAAACACGAGATAACAAGTCCGATGTTGGTGTACTGTATGAACTGATAAGGTGGAAAATTGGGGCGATCGAATGAGGTGGGGTAGAAGTCTTCATTTGGAAGGTAGACATTGAGGTTGAAATAAGACGAGTTGGGGCATATTTCGATACCTTAGGGGTATAGTTCTGTAGCTATTTGGGCCGAATTTACAAATATAATGATGTGGGTTTACTAGTCGTTTGAGTATTCCGCAGCCATTTCGTGCTTGAAAGCTTCATGTCTATGAAATGCATATAATTCTTAAGCTTTGGATCCCAATGACTCTTTGTAAGGAAATGCTCGTATTCCAGACAGTCGGGTAGTTAATTTCTACCATTTGAACCAACATCACGTCGTATGTGTTTTCACAATTCTTGAGGGCTTGTAAGTGAACGGCTTCGGATTGGCCGACTTTACAACAAGATCGAGATTCGCCACCACTCAAGAAGTCGAGTAATTACTTTGGTCATTTGAGTTAGTCCAAAGCTGTTTTGCCTTACTCTCACAGCAGGAGCTGTGCCCCTTGCAGTGTCAGCATTTGCACCCAAGCCAATGCCCCACCAAAGACTCTAATGTTTTGCAAAAAAGCTATTCTATCAAATTTGGGTAACAATTTGTCATTTTTACCTTTTTTTTTTTTGCTAACCCAAATCCCATATCGATCTATAGTTGCATCCCAATGTGC
Source organism: Candidozyma vulturna (assembly GCA_026585945.1). Taxonomy (NCBI): domain Eukaryota; kingdom Fungi; phylum Ascomycota; class Pichiomycetes; order Serinales; family Metschnikowiaceae; genus Candidozyma; species Candidozyma vulturna. The sequence continues at coordinate 1,835,611 of CM048829.1, forward strand.
CTCCCATACTTTCGGTAAAAGCAGTCACTGAGGCAATGTGTAATGCCGAGACCGGAATAGGCGTAGCCCTGAGCACGGGTTCAAGCGCGGGCTCCCTAATGTTCGGTCACGTGACGCATCAAAATTTTTTACTTCTCAATTTTGCACCCATTTTTTCCACTCCATCCCCACTACAGTATAGTAATGTCTGATCAGGAAGTTTTGGTTTTGAGAGGCACCCTTGAGGGCCACAACGGTTGGGTCACTTCGTTGGCCACCACCCAGTCCAAGCCCGACTTGCTCTTGTCCGGTTCTAGAGACAAGACCTTGATCGCTTGGAAGTTGACCGGTGACGAGGCCCAGTACGGTGTGCCAAAGAAGTCCTTCATTGGCCACTCCCACATTGTCCAGGACGTCACCATCTCTGTTGACGGTGCTTACGCTTTGTCTGGTTCTTGGGACAAGACCTTGAGATTGTGGGACTTGGAGACTGGTGAGTCCACCAAGAGATTCGACGGCCACACCGGTGACGTCTTGTCTGTTTCCATTGCCTCCAACTTGAGACAGATTGTGTCTGCTTCCCGTGACAAGACCGTCAAGGTCTGGAACACCATCGGTGAGTGCATGCACACCTTGTCTTCCCACAAGGACTGGGTTTCTGCCGTCAGATTCTCCCCAGACAACAAGACTAACACTGTGATCTCTGCTTCTTGGGACAAGACTGTCAAGGTATGTTTTTACTTTTTATTCCTCCGTGAGATGATGTTTCCATATTTGCTACTTCAGACGGTTCGCCGAATGAGACTTCTTAATCACCAAGATCTCTGATCCTCACATCTCTCTTTTTTTCAACGCTTTACTAACATTTTTAGTCCTGGGACTTGAACAAGTACGAGCTCAATGCCGACTTCATTGGCCACACCGGCTACATTTCCTGCATCACCATCTCTCCTGACGGATCCTTGAACGCTTCCGCCGGTAAGGACGGTGTCATCATCTTGTGGGACTTGAACTCCAACGAGACCTTGTACACCTTGAACGCTGCTTCTGAGGTCCACGCTTTGGCTTTCTCTCCAAACAGATACTGGTTGGCTGCTGCCACCGCCTCTGGTATCAAGATCTTCAACTTGCAGGAGAGAACCTTGTTGGACGAGTTGAAGCCTGAGTTCGCTGTCTCTGCTAAGGCTAAGGACCCAGAGGCCATCTCCTTGGCTTGGTCCGCTGACGGCCAGAACTTGTTCGCCGGTTACACCGACAACAAGATCAGAGTTTGGCAGGTCATGACCTCTTCCGCTTAAGAGGTCGGTTTGTAAATTTTAGTCAATTAAAAATTTGAGTGCTTAATTATTGGTAGTTTTAAGTGAAGAGGTTGAGCTTCCCACTCGAGGTGCCTCCCACCACCCAGTTTTGTGATGGGTGAAAGGCCACTGAAGCCGGGACAGCGGTCATTTCTTCGTCATTAAGATGTGCAATCATGTTGCCACTCTCGTCGTAGACATCTATACTGCGGTTCATATTGGCAATAGCAAACTTTTGGTACTGGTCAGCGGGTGTCTTTTGCCATTTGGCTTTGAGAATCGACACCCATCGCCCAGTCTGACAGTTGTGTGTGATGGAATTGAAAGGTTTGATGTTGTCAGGAATTGAGTCAGTCTTCTTACCAACCTCTGGTTGATAGTTTTTGGCCCACCCTTGTACAGCAGTGTAAGGCCTTCCATTACCGCTGAAGTCAAAGAGCTTGATTCTGTCGTCATAGCCATTGCAGACCAAGTGATCGTTGCTGTTCCAGTCGACCGTAGAAATGGAGAGACGACTCGTGTAAGATCCGTACAAATGGGGTGCTCTGGCCTTCTCGAACTCAGAGAGCGAGTTGGCTTTCGACACGTTTCTCAAATCCCATACTCTTAAAGTCCTGTCCAACGACGCCGTTGCAATTTGGTAGGATAAATTCGGGCTCACGGTGAACCCGCCAATCTTTTTATCGTGCAATCGTAGGAAGTCGTTGTTTTTCATGCCTTTAAATGGCAGACGCATGTCGTGCTGATAATAACGACCCTCTAGCGTAGTCAAATGCAACAAATTTGGCTCAGCTAACAGAACGTTGATGTCCGATACTCCGATAAGGTCGTCAGAGACGTCAATGTTCAATACTTCCGTCGATTTAAGCTGCTTTATATCGAGCTTCCTAACTGATCCATCGTAGGAACTTGTCAAGAGTTCCGCGGCGTTGGTATGGTTGTGAATAATTTTGGAGATTGATCGTCCGTGGGGCTTCAAAATGGTGATCAGTGCCTCCCCGTCTTCGGTGCTTTCATCCACCGACCAAAGACCAAGGCTTCCATTCGTGTCACCTGCCGAAACCAATCGATCAGTTTCTGCGGGGTGGAAGTGCATTGTCGTAATACGGTTGTAGGATGCCTTGGTGGAAGTAGGGCTGACCTTGCGGTAGAGCTCTACTTTCTCGAATTCCTTCCTGACCTTCTTCAAGTCCAGACTCTTTCCCTGCTCCCTTTGCTTGATCTGCTCAAAAAAGTCACCCGCTGAGTACTTCTCCCCAAGATTGAGCAAGAAGTCCAAGTTGTCTGAGTCCATATCCTCGTCCTTGATGTCTGGTTCCTCCACTTTGACCTCATCAGTGTCTTCACCCTTGACGGCGTCCTCCATTGGCTCGTCTCTTACGTCCAAAACGCGTTCTTCATGCTTGAGGTGGCCCAGCTGTCGATCAAGAATCAAGTCACCAAGCGTGAAGTCGCCTGTGAGCTTCAACAGACGCAATGCCTTGAGCTTCTCCTGTCTCTCTCGAGCCCTTTCTTCCTCTAAGTTAATCTTTTGCTCTTCCTCGGTCCACTCATGAGGTTCAGCAAGTCTCCTAGACCTTCTCGTGGGTATGGCAGGTTCCTTGGGTGGAGCCTTGGGTCTCCTCTTCGGCTTGGTCAGCTCCTTCTTGACGCGTACGTCATCTGCGATTGACTGATTGAGAGCATCCAAATTAAGTTTCTTGAGCAAGCCCTGGTTTCTTTTGATATTCTCTCTTCGGAGCTTTTCCAAATCAGTCATGGCGTTATGGCCTTGCTATTTTCGCGATCACTGCGTGGGTGCGTAGTTAACGGCTCGTAATATATCAGCACAAAGATAGAGACTACCGCAAGCAACCACTTTTCTGTCATCACCTTGACCTTTGAGCTCTTTTAAATATGCGAAGAGTTCATCGGTGTTGCTGATACCAGATTGCTCCAATGCAGCATACTTTTTAGACTCTTGACCCACGTACTCTCCACTGTAGCTGTGGACCCAGGGCATGCCTTCAGGTTGCAGGAACTCCATGGGGATAATTTTATCCCCCGGTTTTACAATGTGCTTGAGAAGGTTTTCGACGGATTTGCCCTTTGTAAGCGCAACTACAAAGATGATGCCTTTACCCTCTCTATAGCCATCTAGGAACCCTGCCAACTCAATGGCAGCGCCTTCGTTATGGGCACCATCGATAAGTAGTTCGATGTCAGTTTGGGGTTCCCTGATCGTCTGAAGCCTTCCTGGCCAGGTGGTGTTCTTGATACCTCTCTTGATCGCCTCATCACTGATCTGAAAAGAGTGCTTATCTTTAAGTAAGGAGACAATTTCCAAAGCGACCGCCAAGTTCTGCTCTTGGTAGTTCCCCTTCAATGGTGAGAGCCCAATGAGCCTTCTCGTCAAAGCAGTGGATGTGACTTCATGCAATGGGGAGCCTTCCTGGCTCGCCTTGGCCCGTATCGCTTCCATTGCATCTCTGTGATTTGTCAGGTCAACCACACAATCAACTCCCTTCTTAATGATCCCTGCCTTTTCACTGGCGATCTGTGAGATGGTGCTTCCAAGGAAAGACTCGTGGTCAATGCCCACTTTCGTGATACCGCTCACTAGCACGTCATCTTCTGAAAGAACATTGGTAGCATCAAGTCTGCCCCCGAGGCCCACCTCCACAAGAGCCAATTCCAACTGCTCCATGGCAAAGATCATGAAAGCTGTGCAAGTCAAGATCTCGAATTCCGTGCATCCAATGCCATTGTGGTCGTTATGTTCCTGGACTTGCTTCTTCACCTTCTTAAAATCGTCCATAGGAAGTATGTTTCTGTTGATGGAGATGCAGTCATTCACCAGCATGGTATGTGGGGATGTGAACCGACCATGACGTATATTGGCCTCACTAAGTATGGAGGAGAGATAAGCTAAAGTGGAGCCTTTCCCATTGGTACCAGCCACATGAACACACCTAATTCTGCGTAGATTAGGGAGAAGGCCGAGAAGTTTTCGTACCCTGCTGAGGCCTAGCTCTATAGACATGGTAGTTGTAGTGCGAATCATGTACATCTATATCGACATCTACATTTATCAACAACTCCGAAAATGACCCAGGATAACGGCTTCATACAAAAAAGACTAGACTCGCTTAATGAAATCGACAACAATATTGTCACGTTGCTTGATAATATTGGGTCGGTTTTCAATGCATATGTTGAACCCAGCACACTGGAGGTGCAAGATCTCACCAAGACCAAAGAGAAGTTTGTCGAGGGCACAAAGCTGATATATCTGCTTCTAGGCAGCATAGCTATTGGACTTCGAAAAGAGGTGAAGATCATGGACGAGAATATCGGCGTCTACGACAAAAACGAGGAGAATGTCATGATATTGCCTATTAGTGTAGACCAAAAGCACACTACGCTAGGGCGTGACAGACTAGAAAAAGAGGTGAGAAACATGGAACAGCTTGTTGGACGCTTTCCGGAAGGAGCCTCTACGAAGGAGGATGAAAAGCCAAAAGGGGACGATGCAATGGACATTTCTGAGCCAAAAGCAGAGGAGCCCACAGATGAGAAGGATTCGGCACTCCCCGAAGAGTCCAGTGATATTACGATTGACTGATCTGGTCGAACTCCATAAATGCATTAACTTATATCTGCTCAAGGTACCCCTGTTGGATCAAGCGATCCACGTCTGACTTCCTCACATAGAACTGGGAGTCTTTGATGAGATTGAACACTCCGTACTCCGTCTGCACCTCGCCACCGTCTTTGAGAACACGTACGTCAATGAAAATGTCAGTGGGCGGTTCGAGGTCACCAGAAAGGTCTATATCTGCAAATGACGACTTGAAGTCGAGAATGAGGTCCTGGTATTGTTTGTAGTACTCCTGCTCAGGATTCAGGAGATTGTCTAGTGCTAGCTTTGTTGTGCCCATAGAATGAAGTAGCGATTCTCCCTTCGACCCTGCCGGCGTAGCGTCTGTTGACGAGACAGGGTCAATGTTGAGCCACAGAAATTCGTTGATTTTGTCAGCTCGTAGCTTCTGGTGAGCAAGTAAGCACCGCTTATTTCTCCTCATGAACAACAGTCGAACAAATATTTGGCACTGTGCAATTCTTCGTTCCTCTTCTGATGCATCTGCTGGAAAGAGCTCTTGCTCGTTGAGAAAGTCAACATCGCTCTTAAGGTCTGAGATTTCCAGTACAATATCCTTGACCAAATCTAGCTGGTATAAGGGCACCTCTGCAAGGTTTGACGTCCTCTTGGCGTCTAGAAGGAGCTTGTGGCCCTGATCGCCATACATGTTTGTAGTAGTAGGTGAACGCGGTGAGCTGCGTTTGGTGTAGTACGCGAGATATACTCATGGCACGAAATTCAGCACCCCGTTTAGGTTTGGAAGATTTGAGGGGAGGGTCTCGATTCTTGCCTAATTAAGGCACGTTGGCTCTGTTTGCTTTGCGTTTCGGTAGAATAAACAATTTATGTAGACATTGTTACTTTCTGGAATTGGTTGCAAAACCGCGTTGCACTTGCAAACACTGAAATTCTCGCCATTATCCATCCTACAAGTTGAATAATGTAAGAAAAGAAAATGAGAAGAGTGATAAACCCTCCTCAAATGCTTCAATTCAACAAATCGTTTTACATGCCGCCTGGAGAAATCAGAAGCCATCAAATTCGCTGCCATAGTCTTTTACCTATATGATCTTGGTCTCTGCGACCTGTACATGTAGCACCACATCAACTACCATGTCTTTTGACATCAATTGGGATAAGCTTGTGGAGGACAATTCCATAAATGAATCTATACGTGAATTTCTTGATAGACAGCTAAATCAGCTTCTGCTTCCATCCTACATTGACAATCTCACGGTTACGGAATTCTCGTTGGGCTCCAAAGCTCCAGAACTCACGATACGACATGTGGGGGATCCATTTGACGAGTTCTACGAAGAAGGCTCAGACTATGAAGAGGAAAAGAACCCGATGCTGCCGGCAATGAGCGATCTGGACACAGAGTCTGAAGATAGTGAATATGACTACGATGGACATACGACTCTCAATGAAACGGGTCTACGAGAGACACTAAGAGACATTCCACCTTCTCCACCACCAATGCCTCATGATCCTCGAGATATCTTGAAAAACTTCCACGCATACTCCATGAACAATGTTGGACTTACCCACATATCACTGATGAATGAGTCCGAAACACCAACCAATATATTTGCACAGAATCCACTTCGTCCTGCAATTACGCTGGCTCAGAAAGCAGTCAAAAGAGATAGCAATGATTTGCAAAGCATTATTGAAATAGACTACGAGGGAGACCTGACGATGGAGGTAACAGTGAACTTGCTTGTCAACTACCCTTCTGCACTGTTCATTACGCTACCGATTAAACTTCACATCACAGACTTGGTCATTCACTCCTTGGCAGCGGTAGCTTACCTAAAAAAAGGCATTTTTGTTTCTTTCTTGTGTGACCTCAATGACACAAAATCGGAATATTTCACCAAGTCGAACGCTGGCACGGAAAAGACTTCCAACACACCATCTGGGGGCGGCAACTTCGTCGACTACTCGTCGCCTATAAATCATGAGCGTATCGACGTCATCAAGTCAGTCAAGATTGAATCTGAAATAGGCGAACTTGGCAATAATGTGCTAAGAAATGTGGGTAAGGTAGAGCGCTTCTTGGTCGACCAGCTACGCAGAATAATACGTGAAGAGATAGCATGGCCCAGTTGGGTCTGCTTCGATCTCAATGAGGACTCTGATGAAGAGGATGAGGAGGACGCTGAAGAGGAAGCTCCTTTGGATGCTGAGACATAGTACACAGAATCGGTAATGCTTATATTTTTTTTATTTCGTTACATGAGCGTGGTACGGCCACCAACTTCGTTACTGGCACTTCCATCAGGCATCGTACCGTCTCTTCCAGTCAAAAATTGTGTGTAGACACGCTGGAGTTTCTTCTTCTCGGAAGCAGAAATCGAGGGCTTTGTTTCCTTCAAACTCTCGATGAAATGTTGTTGAGTGAGAACGACCTTAGAATCCTCCTTGCTCTCTGACGTCTTATCAGTCTTCCTAGCGTTGGTCTCCTCTTCAAACAATTTCTCAATCTGCTGAAGGACCTTGACTTTTTCAGCTGGTCTAATCTTTTGATTTTTAAGCTTCTCGGAGTTAACCTGGAAAAAGTCGAAGGATTTTTCGTCTTTATTTGTGTCAACAGTGAGAGCCTCATTAGCGGCCAACTTCTCGTGGACAGCCTTAAGGTAAGCATTGTAGCCCAAACCTTGCATATCAGCACCACTAAATCCACCTGTCTTCTCGGCAATGTCTTCAAGATTCACATCCTTGTTCAAGTCCATCTTTGCACTGATGCATTTCAAAATGTCGAGTCTGTCATCAAAGTTTGGCATGTCGCAAATTATACTCTTATCAAGACGACCTGGACGTAACAACGCCGAATCAATCAAATCCGGTCTACTTGTAGCAGCCAAGACGTAGACACCATCGAGACCTTCAGCACCATCCATTTGCGTCAACATCTGGTTAACAACTCTATCCGTGACACCAGTGGAGTCATGACCTCTCTTTGGAGCAATGGAATCGAACTCGTCAAAGAAAAGAATGCAAGGTTTGGCTGACTGAGCACGCTCGAAGAGTTCTCTAACCGACTGTTCAGATGCACCGATATATTTGTTTAAGATTTCGGGACCCTTGATGGAAATGAAATTGAGTCCACATTGGCCTGCAATGGCACTGGCAAGCAATGTCTTACCACAACCAGGATAACCGTAAAGTAAGATACCAGATCTCAAACGCAAGGGACAGTTGGCAAAAATAGGTGCATATTTTGTGGGCCACTCCAAAGTCTCTAAAAGGACACGCTTCGCTTCGGTTAAGCCACCAATGTCTGACCAACTGGTTGAGGATTTTTGCAACTTCACGCCTCTCAAGTTGGATGGCATGAAACCCAGAAGGGCCTTCTCAAAAGAAGCTTTATCAACTGTGTACTGGTCTTTCTGCTCAGACGACGCAGCATTGAACAAGCTTTCATGGAAGATACGATCACTCAAGAGCTTCAAGTCGTTAGGAAGGTAGCCCTCCGTCTCAGAGACAATATCCATGACGTCAAACTTAACCTTGCAGCCAAGCTTCTTGATCAAGTATTCTTCCAAAATCGTGGCACGAGCGGCTTTTTGTGGGGGACTCAAGTGGTGGTAGGATTCGATGAGATGCATCATACCAAGAAGCTTATTGAAGGCCTCCTTGGAGATACCAGACACGATTAAGGAAAGATTGGTATTGTTTTGAGAATGAATTCTTTGGATTTGGGTGATGAGGAACTCGGAAAGTTGGTTGGACAAGGTGGAGTCGCCCTGTTCGACCTCAGCAGATAAAACCTTGTCAAGGTTATCTAGGATCAAGACTGCGGGATCATTCCATGAACAGTCCTGAATCCATTTTGTAAAGTTTGCACTAAGTTGATCATAGTTTTCATTCATAAAGCTCTCACAAGACACGAGTTTGGTGTGAACTCCGTGGTCCTGGCCAAGTTTTCGAGCAATCCATTTGAGTAGCAATGTTTTACCACTGCCAGAAGTACCGTGAAGCATGATGCCCGAGTTAGGGAAGGTTGTCACATAGTCCACAATTTCTTCGATGACATCGTTTGAGCCGTAAACCTCTTCAAGAGCTTCAGGCTCCTCAGATTCCAAGAATGAGGCGCTCCGCAACACTTCCTCTCTCAATCTCTAGCTTTGGTGGCGTTCTTGAACCCTTGAGCTCGTATGGTTTGATCCATGCGTGCGTATCGCTGTTCTTCTTGAACTCTATAATGGCCCCGAGCGGAAGAATGGCGGGGATCGACGGTATTTTCAGGAAATTTGTGATTGGAGATTTTGTAATGGACACTTCTGGGTCAAACAAGATCTTGGTGATGTTTTGTGCAATTGCCTGGTTCTTCAGTGCTTTCGAAGATGAGTTAAGCTGGATGGAATCTGTCTTTTTGGTTTGGGTGATGTAAGGATGGATTATTATCGTGGACGGGCGCTTGGAAACGTGCTTTGGTGCCAGTCTGACGGCAACCTTGAACCCTATTTTGTGTTCCACGTTGAGAGCACAGGCCAATTTTTGACTGAGCCCCACGGTGTTGGCAGGGCATTTGGGCGAATTGACCAACTTGGCAATGATTGTTTTGTTTTCGGTGGCCTTGACACTTTGCTTGTCCTTCTTCTTCTCATCCAGCGGCTGCTCGTCAGCAGGAGCAGCGTTGAACTTAGTGTCTGGACCTGGAAGGACAGAAACGGTGACGTATTCAGCGCGGTTGAAAGCATGAAGCACTTCCTCAAAATTGACAAAGAGAGTGTATCCGTCGTCGTTTTCCTTAAATAGCTGGTTCGGAAGAGAAATACCTCTTTTCAACACTGTGGGGCCCAAAGAAACCTCATCCACGGTCAGTCTTGACGACCTACCTGACTTCACGGACTGAGACGAGGATCTCTTTTTCTCTCTCAACTTTGGGGCAATGCTGATCTCAGCGTAGGGGTCTATAATAGCGTAGGTGTGTTCCGTCGAACCAATATCCTTAACTTGAAGTTTCACGGACGATGTTTTCGTCGGGTAGACCACCAACACCTGGCCGACAGCCACACATCTCGACTGCTCAATCAACTTGGACTCAATGTACGCCGCATGGAGCTCCACAAGCTCCCAGTCCGAGGAGTGTTCAGGTTCCAAGAAAATGGACGAGGCCTTGAAGTTTCTTATCTTGACGTTCACAGTGACAAGCTGCTTTTCGGCCAAGCGCAACGACTGCGCCAAGATGGAGTCTATGCCCAAGTTCCGAGCACCGCCAGCGCTCATTCCAGACCAGCCCACATAGCACTTGTTTTGAGCCTGAGTGACGAGTTCGACCACCACCTCTTGAGGCGAAACATTGGCGTTATAGAGCAACGACAGCAAATTGGCGGGCAAATCCACCAAGTTGTTCCACAGCTGGCGGAACACGATGTTGGCAGCGGAGCCTTCCATGGTAGTTTGTGTGAAGTGGAAGAAGTGGTTGATGAAAACTGGGGAAGTCTTTCACACGCAGTGCAGGACCGAGGTCGAGACGGTGGAGGACAAAGGGTATGGGAGGGAGATAAGGGCTAGTGTCTTTTGGATATTTACGGATGGTACGTTGGAACAGGTCATTGGAGAGAGCTGAATCTGGTATTATTTTTTGTTCAGATATGGTGAAGAGCTGTTTTTGAGTTGGCTCGGTGGATGGTCTGTGATTCATCATGGCTGCGAAAGTTGTGGGGGAGCATATGGTGACAAGCATTCTGGTCGATGGAAAGAAGTCGATGTTTTTGGACTAATTTAGCAAGATGGCATTGTCAGCATTCTCCATTATTTTCAAATTTAGTATATATTTTATCCCTTCATTGGAGGTTTGTGGGGTATCGTTATGACGGGTAGGTGACGCACATGGACTGCTTCGAGGCAGGCCTCGGACATAGTGGGGCAGCCTGTTTGCAACCATTTTTCAACGGAGTTGAAGGATTCACGGTTGGAATCGAATTGGATTTGTAGAAGAAATGGAGAATCTTCTATGTATCTATACTCCACAAATGATTCTGAATTGACGGTAAAAATGTTTACGGAAATTTGACGTTGACTCCGGAGCTACTAAACTATGATGTTAGCAAAAGCCATAGAGTAGTAATGAAAAGAGAGATAATAATTACATGAAGATGACTTCTAGGGGAGCTCCGGTTGACAGCTACACAGCCAAACATGCCTTCAACACTATGGCCGTTTGTCGACTTCACATGGAAGTCACACTTTGTTCTATACGTTATGTATTTGGTGAGGGTGACTTCTCTTAACTGTCTATGTACAAATGCCAGAAGCCATGCCTCGTTGGTAGCTCCAAACGTCTGGTGCAATCTTTCATGAAAACGTGAGCAAGAGTTGAATGTGTGTATCCATTTTTGGCTCATCACTTCCGCTGAGTCTCGTTGAACTTCTCCAAGGCATCGTCATTCTCTTGTCTGTCGTCAATCTTGCTCTGCATCCTGGCCTGGTTGGCCTGTTTAGCCTTCTCGACATTCTGGAAAGATCGTCTTCGTATCGACCGGCACTGCTCGAATCCAATCACAGATCCAAGGAAAAAGCCTCCAATTCCAATGTTCACTGATCTGCCTGGACTCTTATGAATCAAGAGGGTCACCACACCCAAAACACCCATAGCAGAGAAACCCGTGAGCATGGCTTCCCTGAAACATGGCATTGTGACATAGTTGTCTATGGTGAAGTCACTAAGACTGATCTTGTTGATGGCTGCAAGGTAGGTAGCCTCATCTGGGCGCTTTGTTTCGTTATCCTCAAACTTTGGAGGTAAGTCCTCAAGAAATGTTTCTTCTTTCTTTTCAGGTACTTCACTTACAGCAGAAACCCTTGAAGGCGAGCCTCCAAACCACCCCATCTTGGTTGTGTAGGCTTGATGTAATGCGCTCACACCGATGAGTGCCACTAGATTTCAGCACGTGATGCCGACATGATACAAAAATGGCTTGCGGTCGTTTGATTGCTGATAGACGGGTTTTGAAAAGAAAAGAAAAATGTGCCTAGGAAAATTTCATGAATGTGGTGAAGTTGGCAAAAAAAAAAAACTAGCGCAGCCAGGTTTCGATCCTGGGACATCAGGGTTATGAGCCCTGCGCGCTTCCACTGCGCCACTGCGCTTGCTAGTTGTGGTAAAGTGGTGCTGGTACAATATATACCCTTAAATCTAGGTATTATCAATTTGATGAGATTTGGCTATTTGAATTTGTTCCATTCATGTGTAGTGGCATGCACACGAAATCTGAGCCGTTTTGGGCCAAATTCAAGAGATTTATCTCCTTTTTATCAAATAGCTTCATGAAGTAACCTACTATGCTTCAATTCTTGAAATAGTAAGAGATAATGAGAGAGAAGCTTCATGATGAGGGTCAATATGGTTAGAAAGATGTAAGTTCATCGTTCATATATTCCTTAGAGATGTAGGGTAGCGAAGCGCCCCGAGAAAAATATGATAGGTGGTTTACTATGTAGGTCTTAAAACTATAAAGGTTTTGTTGGAAGGAAGAAATTCTTTCTGGCGTCAATGTTTAATGCTCATCTTTGACAAATACAGAAGTGATAATCTTGAGGATGAATGAGCTTTGAAGGTATCTCTCGAATTATCTACTATATCTGAAGTCCAGACATCGATCAACATGAAGTTGATGATACAAAGAGAGACTTTTACCCAGCACCCTCCTCATTCGAGTATGAATTTCATACATAAACGCTTATTGAGAAGCCAAGTGTAACAAACGTGATGAAATAATTCTGCAGACCATCACTTCATCGGCGTTTCCGCTTGATTACCTTAATTGCACGCAATGTGCATGTCAAACTTTCCCTATTTGATACTGGTGGTCATTCAATGCTCGTATTTTCTAGCGATGACACCTCTAGGCGGCCACCACAATAGCAAGATATCACTCTTGATAGACTTTCTATCTGTCTCGAAAGAATAGCTACGGACCACCACCCTTTTTTGATGATAATCCCTAGTCGCAGAGCCAAGTCCCAGGTTGAGGCTCCCCGAGAAACGTTGACCACAATTTTCCAGATCCGGAACCTTGGAACAAATTTTTCACGTCAATTGGATGCCATTGTGGAGGCTGTGGACAAGCAGATCTTTTCGTTCCGGACATTGGGCTTGTTGATCCAAGGCGAGCATCATCAAGTTACAGAGCTTGTCGTGAAAAACTCAGAGATGGCTAAAGACCCTGACCTGAAAATCCGTATTGAAGAAGCTCGAATGAAAAACGGTGTTAACAGCTTTGGGGCCGGACCGGATTTTGGAAATCCCTTGCTTGTTTTTGAAGTACTCCACATGTACCACACCTTTGACTGGTCCAATCTCGAAATGCCTATGCCAATAGTAGGCAGGTGCCTCATAGCTGTTGGAGAAGAGAGGCAGCTATTTCCGGGCCCAAAATTCCCAATGTCGCATCAGCTTCATGGGTTTGGGTCCGAAATGGACATGGGCACAACTCATAATATCGCAAGGAGCGGTAGAAGACTTGAATTCAGAGCTGAATTTAAGCAAGCTACATGGATTCACCAAGAGGCATACTTTCGAATTGTGGTTCCAGGGATGTATGTGCCGAGCTTCCTTCCGTTGAGCTTACAGATCCTCGGTGAACGGAGCTCGGATAACATGCTCAAGGAGCCATTCCACTTGACGAAGATCCGTGTTGACTTGCTAGAATTTAGTTGCGTGCCAAGTAAATATACTGAAGCGACAGACATCCGGAGCATGGTGTTAGTTGAGAAGGAAACATCCATGGAGATCAATTCCTTGAACAGCAAAATCATGATACCTCCGACAATGTATGGCTGTACGATTCCACAGATTGGTCCTACGTTCTTCATTGGGGGGTTCACTAGAACATATGGATTGAAACTCACGTTATCGATTTGCAACAAGAGAGGTCCCCGATTCAATGTGTCTGCGTTTATCGAACTTCATGTGGCGCAGAGGAGATATGAACGGATCCACGAGCAGGACGTTCATAAACCGCTTTGGCACTTCTTAGGGTGCAACGAGGACGAGGATGCCAGAGACCAGGATCATTTCATGAAGAGTTTACGAGATCTCGAGTCGAATGATGCTTCTTTGTCATCCTTCAGCCGTGAGTTTGCTTCGGATGAAGCAACTGATAAATTTCAACGATACTTCTTTCTGATGCATCAACAAGGTGGAAAAGGTTGCTTCGTAGTGTCAGCCGATGATATGAGCAATAATTCACCGACTCTCAATAACAGCACCGGTGTAAAGGAAACCAGTCTCTGCCAAAGTGCATCGTCGAAGATATACGAATGGCTCAGAAGCCATATTTCCGGGACAAGTCAGAAGTGTCTTTGCCCTTGTTGGGAGACCAGGATGATTGATCTGCCTACTTTTGGGACTGGCTCGGGCTTCGATAAGCCACACTGTGCCACATGTATCGTGGTTGATGGTCATGTCATTGAAGCAAACTCGCCGAAACCTTTCACGCGAGGAAAAACGCTAATCCCATACCCATCGTATCCTTTTGGCAAAGAAAACATCCCACTCTCTTTTCGGGTTTCATTAAGTGAGAACACTCAATTTTACCATTCAAGGGAAGGAACCTTTGACGGCATCGCTAGCCCCGGAATGGAACTAAGCCAATTCGTCCGGATTACACTTATCGTTGCCCAGGGCTTCAAAGAAGCAAGCCAATATCGACAAGTGGATGACATGGAAATTTGTCTTGAACGGATCGAGATCATATTAGAGGAGGAGAGGGTGGAGGAAACTGAATTCTTCCTGGAGAAAATCCCCTTACTTGATGATCGCAAATCACGGTTCATAAGATGGAGCGAGTTTAAAGATGCCGTTGCCGGCAGTCAGCATGCTCGTGCATTGACGTTACCTCCACATTTTTTCCGATGCAAGATTCCTAACCACTTGAGGCACTTCATCATATGTACTCAGATGTACTACTCTCGAGGCCATCGTTTGATTTGCAGATTGCACGTCTGCCTTCTGGGGCGGAGAGATACCTTCGAGTGGAGTCTCCACCTTCACCTCACGACACGAGATACAGCCGGGCATTGATATGTGAAATAGTGGATGAAATGAGAAGTTGTGGCCTACGCTTCATAGGACTGTGAGGTTTAGAGAATAAGGGTCGTAGCCCAATCGGGGTATCGTTCATGACTGTTAGAGTTCTTTGGACACGCGTATGCCCCAATGAATGTGCTCATACTAGGTAATAGTTGCTAGACGTCGAAAGGAAATCCTAGAGTCTAGTATTCAAAAAGGTTGTGAAAGGGAGCGGACTTTTTACCGAGTCAATCAAATAGCCACCTTAGATCTAGGTATTTCTGACGACCATCTTAGTCCAGCTTAGGCCGCCCTTTTGAAAAAGAAATCTTCAAGATCAGGTTCTTATTTGGCTTAAGGAATACATTTGTTGGGACCTTCGGCTCATAGATCAACGAAGAGTGTTGACAGAGTAGGTCTGCTGCGTTGTGTGGGGCACACTGAATCAGTTTTTGAACCTTTTACCTGGATATATGGATACTTCGAACACCTTCCAGGCCTCAATGACTGTTTGCAAGCAATGGGATCGTTTATGGTGCTCTCTTTATCTTCGGTGGTTGTGTGAGCGACTCGCGAAATGGTTGCAAAACCACTTTGACCTACTTTCTACCGCAGGCACAAAGTCAGTATTCGACTATTAGGAGTTCTAAATCGAGATTTAGATTCTAATTGTTGAATATTGACAACGGCCGAACCTATTAGAAGAACTAGAAAGCACCTCAAGCGCTACAACCAAATCTTTGCAAGTCCTTTTGCTTGTGAAGCCCACGAAGAATCGAATGAGCCAGCACTCAAGATCTGAACACAAAGGTTCGAGACTGATAGTACCTCATCTGAGTATATCAGAACCATCAGATGGCGAGATTGTTCAGGGGCATCCTTCGGAAGAAGGAGCCTCACTGCTGTCAACTCGTGGCAGGTACGGAGCCAAACAGACTAGACAAAGGAATCTTGGACTCAATACTCCCAAAATCAAGCCAGCTGGGGGTGGTAATGATACATTATCTCGGGCTCCTACGGCGGATAACTCCCTCTCAACCCAAGTATGGAGCACTGAAGGGAGTAATCCAAATGAACTTGAAACACCGAGAAATAATCCCAAGCTGCCTTACGATGAGGAGATCTACTCTCGAATTCTTCACAGCAATGATCCGATTTGGGATTTTTTGCACCTCCGAATCAGGACGCTTGAAAAGAAGGGGGACGACATGACTGACATGGAAGTCAGCGAACTTGATTACTTGCGAGGCATGGATAATGACTTACGATGGGGGAGGTTCCTTGGAGGTGAAAATGCCGGGCGGGTTTTCTTACGTTCTCAATTCTATCGAGACACTCTTGACACAAGAATAAGTCAACTCATTAACAAAGCTTGGACGGAGGACGAGGCGCTTCAAACCGACGATCCTGTTAAGTTCTACTTGATATGGAGATCGAAGAAGCAGTTGCGAGAGACGCTTTGGGCTGAAGATTGGGGTGTTAACCGAGAGACTACTGTCCATGTTGCAGACCTTGACGATGTAATTCGCAACTTACCGCAACGTGAGACTTCAAGGGTCTTAAAGAGAAACGAATTGGCGCACGATTGTTGCAACAAGCTTCTCACGGGACTCCTTAAGTCTAAAGGAAAACTCTATGAGCCAGAGATAAGGCATCTTGAAAAGTTGTTGAATAAGTTCAAGCGCTCTCGTACGTGGAATGTCCTAGCTCCTGTTTGTCTTACCGCTAACGCGGCCTGTTTCTTTGGTTCAATGAAGGAGTTCAAGCCACTTGCAGCGGGATACTACTCTCTGTCCGGTTTACTCCTTGGGCCGCTTTTCTTAGCAGGCTCCGCTGTAACGGCGACCAGAGCTCGCTCTATTCTTAGTGGAAGACGCTCGGCTGAACACTGGTCTCAGTATGTTCTTTTGAGCGTCTCAAGTGCATCTGGATTTACATCCTTCATACTTAGGATGAGGTCTGGGAGTGATGCTTGTCAGTATGTAGCGGTCGGGTTTGATGTTTTGCTGCAAGTGGCCCTAACCGCATACTATGCCCAACCTTACACTTGGTTTTATCCAGAGTGAGTTTCACGACTTCCGCCTGTTACATGTGACTTCTTAATGTTTCGAATCTCTGACGGTGATTGCCAAACCTCATCAACAAGTCCCTCTTTGATGCACAAGTAGAGAAAGGATGCCCTTGCGAGAAAGTGCTACATATCTTATAGAATAATACATTTCGCTAAAAAAAAAAAAAAAAAAAAAACCCCCCCCCAGACTGCCCTCTTATATAATAGCATAATGAAGTAAATTCCAAGGTTACAAATTCTCAGGCAATGGGAACAAATGAGAGAGAAGCTTTACGTTGAGGGTCAAAATGAGTTAGGATACGTAGATTTATCATTGATATACTTTGTTGAGAGGTAGGGTGGAAAAGCGCCCTGTGAAGGTAACCAATGGAGGAGCTTCTCGGTGACCAGAGACAAGCGTTTTAGTCTAGAGAAGGCACTTGTATTCATTGGACTTGAAAACACCTTAATATCCTGCTCAAAGTACTGGAATATGAACTTTGAGTGAGAAAAATCGACGGTTCCAAGAACTGTCCAAGTCTTATAAGATACCATTGAAGAATATACGGATCGATTTTTTCTTACTTTGATCCATTCCTTCTCTTCTTTGTTAATTCTTCTGGAGTTTTTCGAAGCGTTGTTCCACTACTTGGTGTCGCCTGCACAATCCACCTACGCTTGAGGCTACAGATTTCTGATACTACCATATTCTCAGAACACCAAAAGTCCCTACACATATGATCGATGACCTTTTACTTGATCCCCAGCTTAAGTACTGGATGTTGCTCCCCATCACGGTTGCCATGGTGCTCGTGGGATTGTTGAGAGCTAATGTGACCTACCTTCTTACCTCCAAACCCAAGATTGAACCTATGAAGAATGCGAGAGAAAAGTATGTTGAATTCAATTAATCTTATTCTGTGGATACTAACGTCAGATCTTTTTTGAAAAGAGCTGCTGCCTTCAGACAGAACTACGCGGTGTTGAGTGCCGAAGAGTTCAAAACAAGAAAAGCCTACTACTTGGAGAAGCTCAAGAGCGACGAGTTCCTCGCAAAGAAAGATGGCATAGAAGATATCAAGAACCCTTTGGCTGACGGCTCCTTCAACGATGCCTTGATGAACATGGCTAAGGGTAACATGATGAACTTTATCCCTCAAACGTTGATCATGGCTTGGGTGAACTTCTTCTTCGCGGGCTCCGTGGTAATGAAACTCCCCTTTTCGCTTACAGAGGGATTTAAAAGCATGTTACAAAGCGGTGTCAACACTCCAGACTTGAGTGTTCGTTACGTGTCTGCTATCTCGTGGTACTTCGTGAACTTGCTTGGTCTCAAACCCGTCTACTCGATTCTCATGAATGACCCTCAGTCAGCTCAGGCGTTGGTCAACCAACAGCAGAACCAACAGATGATGCCTAACTTGGGAGCTCCCGGTGGCCCAAAACCGGAGCAGGTTTTCAAGGCTGAGAGCGAAAGCATTCAGATCTTACTGCATGAGTCAGTCTACAACGGCATTGCTGCCAGAGTTTTGAACAAATACTAGGCAAGAGTTTTTAAACTTCGGTTTTCATAAGGAATACCAGAATCTGAATCTGGGTGTGGAATCTGGGGCTAATGTATGGGTGTACGGGTGCCACTTTACTCGCACATCTATCGAATCTTAGAAATACATCCCATCGCAACCTACTACCAGTTCATCAAACACAACCTGAGCATGCTGACGACAGAAAACAAGCCCGCTACTATCATCTGCATTGGTATGGCAGGGTCTGGAAAGACGACCTTCATGCAGAGACTTAATGCACACCTTCATCAGAAGAAGAATCCGCCGTACGTTCTTAATCTAGATCCAGCCGTCCTCAAGACCCCCTATAGCCCCAATATTGACATTCGGGATTCTGTCAATTACAAGAATGTCATGCAAGAGTATGGGTTGGGTCCCAATGGTGCAATTGTCACATCCCTTAACTTGTTCTCCACCAAGGTTGACCAGGTGATCAAGCTCGTTGACTCCAAGGGAGATAAGATTAAAAACGTCATCGTTGACACTCCAGGTCAAATTGAGTGTTTTGTTTGGTCTGCCTCTGGCGCTATCATCACGGAGTCTTTTGCATCTACTTTCCCAACTGTCATTGCCTATATTGTCGATACCCCCAGAAACACATCGCCCACCACTTTCATGTCTAATATGTTATACGCATGCTCCATTCTTTACAAGACAAAGTTGCCTATGATTGTTGTATTCAACAAGACGGATGTCAAGAAGGCTGACTTTGCTGTCGAATGGATGCAAGATTTCGAGGCCTTCCAAATGGCCATGATGAACAATAAAGACATGAACGGTGAAGATGGTTCGTCGTCAGGTTACATGAGCAGTTTGGTCAATTCCATGTCGCTCATGTTGGAAGAGTTTTACTCCCAGTTGGACGTCGTACCATGTAGTGCATTCACTGGAGAGGGATTCGATGGGTTTATGGATGCCGTGGACAAAAAAGTTGATGAATATCATGAGTTTTATGAAGCCGAAAGAGACAGAATCTTAAAGGAGAAAGAGGAAAAAGAGAAACAGAGAAAGACCGACTCTTTGGACAAACTAATGAAAGACATGGATATCAAGAAGGGTGAAGGCGCCAAGGATTCCGAAGTTCTCTCAGACTTCGAGGATGAAGACGACAACAACGGAGAGGTTGAAAGAGACTCCGAGGACGAGGCTGAAAGGCAATATACCTTCCCGGAGGATAGAAATGCAGAGGTTAGCGAGAAATCCGATGCCGAATTGCAGGCAAGATACCAAGCTGCGTTTGAAGACACAGCCAAGGACGCATCTTCCAAAACCGCAGAAAGTATCGCCAACTACATAAGGCAGTAAGTCTATCATGTATTTTAGTCATTTCAACTCTTATAGAGAATTAAGTATATCATGTATCACGCAAATAGCGCGTCAAGGTCGTAGGGCACAGAGGCAAACTCATCCTTGAAAATTAAGTGTGGTTTATGCTCTGCCAAGTGCAAGATCGTCTTACCGAATTCAGAATTGCACCAAGCAAACCAAGGCCTAGTGTATGACAATCCCTTCATAGAGTTCACCTTCACACTTTCGTGCATCAAACCCAAACCAGCAGTTGTACTCATAACATAGTTCAAGCTCTTGATAATCTCACTGTCGTCATCTGTAGTTCTAATTCTCATCAAGAGAGACATTGGCCAAGCATTCTCAATGCCAATGTGGGGACCACCGATACCTTCAAAATGACGGCCAGTCAAGAAATATGGATTTCCTGACTTCGAGAGAATCATCTTTCTTGTTCTCTGGTACGTCTCGTCATTGACATCAAGGTAGCCCATGTCTGGGAAAGAAAGCAAAGATGGGATGTTGGCATCATCCATGAATACACTACTGCCATAGCCATCAGTCTCAAATGCGTAGACCTTGCCCCATTTGGGATGATCAACGATAGCATGTTCTTGAAGACCCTTGCCGATTCCCCTGATAAAGGCATCAGTGTGCTCCTTGTGAACACTTAAGTCAAAGTCGAATCTCAAGTCGTTCTCAAAAAGGTATCTGCGAATTCGCTTCAATTCTGTCAACATGTGAACGTTTCCTGGAACGAAGAATTGTAGTATAGTGCTATCGTCGGACGGCCTAAATGCGGAGCGAATCAACCCTGTGTCAAAGTTGACAGGGTTTCCAACACCATCTAGAGGAAGCGTCTCGGAGCCAATGTTAGTATCTCTTTTAAACGAGTAGAAGAACTGCAAGGCATCACCTGTCTCTGGGTCGAATGATGGCTGCGACTCTCTCTTCAAGACCACAAGAATTTTCTCAAAGGCCTTGATCCAGCGGTTGGTGATGATCGAAAGGTCGCCCGTGTTGTCAAGGTACTCATTAGTGAGCGTAAGAAACGATGCCAAGGAGTCAATTTCATACTTGCACTCAAAGACTTGGTTCCAGTCGGGCCTTGGAAAGACATTATCCTTAGCAGTGTTTCCTTTTTTGACATTTGAATTAGGTGGCGGATGAAAAGCATTGCAGTAGGGAGAGTTCATGATGTATTGCTCTTGAGTGTAGATAGCGCCCTTGATCAATTGCTTTAACTTCTCGTCGTACTTCACCAAAGGTTGGTATACAGACAATTGACGAGCTGAGTCTCTCAACCACTCAGCATGTATATCACCAGTGACAACGAAAGTCTCTGGATACAGAGAGACCTTGCCCAAGCTTGAAGACCCATCTTTGTGCCACAAGATGGTGGTGTCTAAAGTGTTGGGAAAGCAGTTCTCGACTAACCTAGCAAGGTCAGGATCTTTGATCTTCAGCTTTAAATCGACTATGAGTTTTTCAACCGCATCTGAGGAAAAGGTCCGACATTTCAATGGCGGTCTCATGAAAGGATATCTGTGTTTGCCTTTGGAGTAAGGCGCGTGAGCTTTCTTGGAGTAGTCAACGTAGTTCACACACTTTTCGGTCTTCTTGTCCAATTCAGCAAGGAAATCAGGCGTAATTTCATCGGTCCATTTACCTTTGTTGACTTCGGAGCTCTGAACAAGCGCATCATCAGGTACATTTGGTTCATCCTCCGTAAGAATCGAGCTGTTGTATAATCTCTCCCTTGTAATTGCATCATTATTCTGTTTATTGCGCCAGGTATAAAACAACACTATACTGGCAACCACCAAGAAGAGCTGGTAAGGTCTCCAGCCTCGAGTGCCAAAAGCTCTTAAGGTCATGGTTGATATCCTCTTGAACGGCACCCCAGATGCGCTTTAGACCCTGTGTTGAGTGCAGGCCATTCAGGTCCCCATGATAGAGATGGTGTTTTTGGCGATACCTTTTTTGACAGAGACAAGACCGAGGTGTCCTAAACGTTCTAGGAAGTCATTATTGGATGGCTTCTCGTTATTCTGAGCCAATTTGAGCAACTCGTTGTAGTTCATGCTTTGGTTGCGAATGCGCTGTGATACTGCCTTGGAAAGAAGTCCATTGACATCTGGAAAGTTAAGATTTAAGCGGGCAGCCACAACTTCGATCTCGCTGTTCAGCTCAAGAACATCAAGAAGTGGCGCGTGGTTGTCTTGGATAACAGGCTCCTCGATGGTAAGTAAGTACATATCTGAGTATTGCACATCGTATGGATAGTCATCTAGTTGGAGCCCATCCAGAGTTAGGATTTTCTTCTGTAAATCTTTGAATGGCAACTTATCCTCTATGTTATCCGTCAAGGGAATCGCTGCTTTGTTCTTCGCGATTTGTGGTTTTTGCATCTCAATAAGCTTGTCGCTAAGAGGATCTGGGTTCAGTAGCGATTCCCAGAAATTAACATCGTGCCAGTTTTTCACATTGCTTTCGTTCAGGGCTAAAGATGCAAGGCGGAACAAATCGGTCGTCACCATGTCGGTCAAGTGGTAGTTTCGAACCCTTTGATTCGGAGAGTCTGAACGACGATATTTCGATGCTGCTGCTTCTATTTGTTCTCGAAGATCCTCCAACGGGAGATTGATTTGCAGAAGCGTTGCCTCTGATAGTAGCCTTTGTTTCTGGCGTAGGAATATGATAATCGGGGTGGAATTGAGGAGCTTTCTGTACCAATGGAAAGATTTTGTGGAGCCTCTAGCCTTCGGCAAGCTTCGAAATGGTGAGCAGGTCGCAGCAAATGAGGATATAATGTGGGCTTGAAAGTCACTCGTATTTCTGGTGTGAGTTCTCTTATCGCTGATGAGAGCATCGGTGGGTTTCATATCAAAGCCCGCTTTGGCCATGATGTCGTCAACAGTAAGAGCCTCAACACCCTCGGTTTTTAAAGCATTTCTCGTAATTGGCTCTAGAACCTCGGCTACCATGGGCTCGAAATGCTTCTTGTTCATGCTATGGTGCTGTAGCTTGGACTTATGGAAATATTCGTATCCGTCTGCTGAACGCCTAAAGAATTCACGTATTAGACCATCCTGGTAGGGTATCTGTTTTTGGCAAGCTGCCTGGTACACGTGTAAGGTGTGGGACAATGCCTGTGGGATTCTATCCCAGGTGTACCGAGACATACTGTGGAATATACCGCAGAGCATCACCATATATGCTGCACCCGTACATCCGCTATCAAGACGGACGGGAAGTATTTTATAATTCATTTGTTCACAAGGACATGAGGAAAGCCTTCAGATTTGCAGTATTACTGGTGGCGATTTAGTTTTGTTGTTGGTGTTCCCTCTCACTGCTTCAACATAATGGCTGCGAAACGACATCGCAGAGACATCTACACCTGGATGGACCAGACAACTCCACACCGATAAATGAAATTAATTTTCGTGACCAATATCAGTTGCCCCTTCTCGTCTTTTCCATCTTGATCAAACTAAAAACGTGGGGCCAGGCTGCGGTACTGGTGTGGCATCGTGAGACATCGCTCCATCTCCATTATCTACTTCTCATCTTCCAGTCCTTCAATGTCAGACACGGAGCTAGACGCTGGTCTCTTCGAGGAGCCAGAGGATTTCAGACCTCCTCCACCTGAGTCGCATTTTGTCGAGTACGAGCGGCTCAACAACAAAGGAACCATCAGGCTAAAGCTTGTTGGAAAATCTCCGTTATGGGGCCATTTGCTCTGGAACGCCGGCAAATACACAGCCAACTACCTCGATGAACATGCTGTTGAGTTAGTGAAAGGCAAGAAGGTGTTGGAACTCGGCGCTGCTGGTGCTCTTCCATCACTTGTTTGTGGAGTCAACGGAGCTTCAAAAGTGATCAGCACAGACTACCCAGATCCTGACTTGATGAGCCACATCCAGTACAATATAGATCACTGTGAAGGGTTTCCAGAGGGAACAGTTGTCAAAGCCCAGGGATACATCTGGGGCAATGACGTCAATGCCCTTTGCTACGACGACAAGGAAGAAGGAGATTTGCCTAGAGAGGTCAAGGAAGAGGATAAGTTTGATTTGATCATTCTTTCAGATCTTGTCTTCAACCACACGGAGCATTTGAAGCTACTCAAAACATGCAGAGACTCTCTTAAGTCTACAGGTGTTGGTCTTGTGGTCTTCAGTCCTCACAGACCGCATCTCTTGGAGAACGACCTAGAGTTCTTCAAAACCTGTGAACAGTTTGACTTCAAAGCAGAGAAGATCGCTTGTGTAAACTGGAAGCCAATGTTCGAAGAGGACGAGGCCACAGCGGAAATCCGCTCAAGGGTCTACTGCTTCAAAATCCACCCGCAATGGAAATAGCATCAATAGCCACTAATTCAATAGCATACTTCACAAATCAATTTGTAGTGTATTAGATATACATCGCCGGAGCGTTCGTGCAAAGGGCTTAAGCGGAGTTAGAGTTAGCCTTTCTCTTACCGTTGACCAAGGTGACGTTAACGAATCTCTTGGTGTACAACAATCTCATGTAAGCTCTACCCTTAGGCTGCTTTGGCTTCTCCTGCTTGTCAACCTTTGGAGTCTGAGACTTAACCTTACCGGCACGAGCCAAGGAACCGTGGACTTTACCCTGGGCTGTTAGTAATAAGTTCGAGGTTTCATGAAACTTGGATAATCTTTGCAGTGTTGGATTTTGAGATGGGTTCAATATCACGACCGTAGCCGCTTTGTCGTTTCATAGTTTTGGGGCTTCTCTGAACATACCATTTTGTTTAGTTATAAGTGTATACGGTAGATGAAAGATCAGCTACAATTTTTTTCTCCCATATTGAGGTGGTGCGGAGGCAAGAATCGTGCGAGGGCTAAACGGTGATGTGCACCACGTGCTCGCAGCTAGGGCTTGCGCCCTCGTACACAACCCAAGATGTTGGGAATGAGCCATCTAAGTCGCCAAGTCGTAAGGGATAATTCGAAAATTTTATAAATTCCGTATTTGCTTAAAACAACATTGTTTCTTTTTTCAGTAATACTAACGATTGTGGGATAGTCTCCGCTAAGGTGGTAACTACAACATATCCAATCAATTAATGCAATCACAACTCGTCTAATTTACGCGTGTAATCGGATTCACGGTTCAGCTCCATTATCTCTATACCCCTTGGCCTGAAGATCTGCTGTGACACATGTGCATTGTCATTTGTTCTTTTTATCAAGACAAGGCGGCGTTGCGAACAATAGCTGCACCGACGGTGATCTAATCTTGGCTGTAGCCATGGCATCCAATGCCTAGTATTGGCGCCAGCGCCTACTGAGTAAATACAACAACCACGGTTGCAAAAATCAACACAAACACCGACGCTACCAACAGCAGCACGGAAAAGTATGAGATGGGGTACTTCTGCTCCAAAAGCAATCCCTGGACATTAAAGAAACGGTAGCAACCAAATAGAAGGCACAGGATGCCTAGAAAGAAGAAGCCAGCCCCAATGGGTTTGCCAAATTTGGTCATCTCCTCATACTCACCTTTGAGCTGGAGTTTGAAGAGTTGCACCACTCCGATGCCTATAGTCGTGAGGGATAGCGAGGTTCGAAGCCATGCGAGGAAAGTTCTTTCGTTGGCCATCTGTAGTTAGTATTGATGTTCCAGTTGGAGGGTTTTGTGAAGTTATCATCGAGAGACCAGTGTAGTGAAATCTTCGGCATGTCTCAATCGTATGATCTCCAAAGGGGGTCAATTGGATTGCCGGGTGCGGTGAGATGGATGATAAGTATGGGTGTGGCCTTCCGTGGAGCGTGGCTTGATATGGCCAGCCGCTGCTCAATCGACAGTCGTTTGCAGCCAAGCCGGTGAACCTGAAGACCGGATTCAAGGTAACGGAAACATAGCAATGAGCAGTTGAAAAGAAGGCGGCTTCTCAAAAGCAATGTACGAGGCTTGTTAAGCAGTGGTGGCGAATCACCGTACCACTATGGCTCCACGAAAATTCTCCATGGTACGGCGGAAACACAATAATCGGTCAACTTCAACATCCCGCTAGTCCATTGATATGACCTTCCAAGGCTGTCCATTAACGTTTTCGATCAGCTCCTACCGGCGTTGCATTCTCATGAACCTCCTGGTCCACCACCTCCTTCAAGCTTATACCTAAACGAGCCGCCCTAGCACCACCCATGCATTCTGAAAATCAGAATATCTGTAAAACAGATCACCCAAATCCAGCACCAGCAATTCCACTAGCTGATCCCGGCATTTCTGTCGACTCGAGCGTGGTTCAATAAACCATCCATTACATGCTCAAGCTGACACCATCGGTCCCTCTTATCTATACATCAACTTCCTGTGGGATATTTGTACATACATGATCACGGGCAACGGCCCCCTCATTAGGAATCAGCACCAGACCCCATGCATTCTTGGGCGTACCAAGCAAAGGCTCTGTTTCAGACATGTTGAGTAACTTGAGTACTTTGACTGTGTTATCATTCCTGAGCCACAGTGCGAGTTGCATAGAATACCCATGGAACCAGCCGAACCGGCCTTGAAAGAAAAACGCCGAACTAGCCACGAAGGTTGAAACCTCTACTGTTGGAGGCGACTTACCTTTTTTGCAGAAATTTTAGTGGGACTCGATTTCTTTTTTTTTTTTTTTTTTTCTGAGTGTACTGCAAAGCTTACTACATGATCTGATCTCTATGACTAAGACTTGTGAAAATAAATATCTGCAACCAATAAAGACAAAATCGGCCAGCGAAGCAACTGGCCTAGACTGCAAACATTCTCTGTTCTGGAAACTGTACCTTCATGTCTCTTCTCTATAACCGCAGCGGCCAGCTGACACCTAAGCACCGGGCTTAGGCCCGGCTTTATGCCACGCCTAGGCCACGCCTCTGTCAGAGAACCCTGAATGTGAACGTGATTTGCGTAAACGTAAATGAAATGTAATCGAATGCTAGGGACAAGACCTCTGGCCCTGCCCATGAAATGCTTAAAGGTTGGCGGGACCCTTAAATGAAGGCCACACCAAGAACGAATGTTCCCACGGCAATCACCGTTTTCCATGGCATGTTGGAGCGCAAAGGCCCGGGCACAGACCCATATGCAAATGATCCACCTGCGGTGATCGTCACCTGAGAATACGAGGTAACCTTACCCACCTCACCAGAGATGGAGCCCATGCCAACGCTTCCAGATGACACCGATGTCGTGCTGGTGTTTTCAACAAATTGTGTTTGCGAGAAAGGGCTCTGCGTGGTGGCCAACTTGCCATCGGCGTCCGTGCCTGTGACCCAGATCAAGGTGGGACTTTGTGTGGATGACGAGGAAGTAGATGATGATGACGAGGAGGAGGAGTCCGCTGCAAAGACAGCGCTGAAAAGGGCCAAAAACCAGATCAAAAAAAGTTCATGATGAGTAGAATGTGAAGTGAAAAAATTGGCCAAGGGTGCAAGTCAGGAGGGAGCCGCTTATTTATGAGATGCCATGCAATTTTTTTTTATGCACCTTCTTGGTTGCAGCATGTAAAATGCACCATGATCCCACTGACGTTTGCCGAGGTAACGTACGTCTGCTAATACGCGGATGTAGCGCTGCTGGAACTTACGGCAAACATGGGCCGGCGTATGCAACCCTGCAAAGAAGGAGCTGCGCATCGGAACAACCTGCTCAAGCCCCAAAATTGATACCCAAGGCGGAAGGCGGAACACCCGTTAGGCTAATCAGGTAGCCCCTTGAAAGTTCAGCGTATTCCGAACGTGCGATAGCGCTGAGCCTTCCTGCTTGTCCTTCCATCGCATGAGTAGGCCGCGTGGATCTCGCTCGCGGTGGGTGCAAAATGATTAAGAGCCGCGACCTAGCAACTATCCTGGACAAGAATAGCAGCATTTCTTGTCGCTTGCACCAAAGCTGGAACAATAGACTTTTCGAGGGGAAGCGACACACAGGAGCTGCTCATGGAACACTCTGCTCTAATTCCGTCTCGCTTACACCGAGCCACTCTGAGCCACCCCTGCCAACGAAGCAACCATACACTCTTCTGTTGTCGGGGAATGTTTCTCCGGCCTTCGGGCCGCATTCCGGATCCGCCCGTTATGATGTTTCACAAAGGATCCTTGTTTCTTTCATGTGTCAGCAACGCCCCGGCTGTGTTTCACAATCTTGTGTTTCACAATCTTGTGTTTCTGTCTCGCAGATATTCGCGCCTTTTCGGAATCATGCCTGAGATGCTAACCTGGTCTTTTTTTGTATGTTTGTTTTCTCGCTCGCGTACCGCCTGCGCAGCGTGGCTCAGACCTCAGCCCCCATCCTGGCTCTGCCAAATCATTGAGCCCACGCTGTTTTATTAAGACTTTGATCGGTCGCCAGCATTTGATCGCCGCGAAAACAATCGAGATCTGCCGATCTCTTTTGCCGAAGCCTCCCCGACTGTCCCTTCAAATATGAAAAAAAAAAAAATATGAAACAAGCGTCTGAGCCATTTAAGGGTTCAGCGCACCGGCAGGACAACGTTGCTCGTCTATCCGAGCCGCTCCCGGTCGTCATGTACACGTTGAAAACACTGCAGCCATGTCGACTAGATAAAATAGTCAACCACGGGCTTCTTCAGCGGCATCATATTGGTGTCTTTGTTGACTGCCTCAAACACCTTGTACTCTCGCTCTAGATTATCGTTGATACTCAAGATGCTGGCGATGTTTCCGCACCGGTAACAGTAATTTGGCGCCAGCCATACCGTGACTAAGCTCCCCAGAAACATTTCCTTATAACCCTCCATCACTAGCTGATGCGCCCGCGCAATTAGCAGAATATCGTTCTTATGGCAAAACTTGTTAACCTCGTTCTCGCCAAAAAGGTATCCGGCGCCTCGAGGCAGAACCGCCCACTTGGGCACGTCCTCTGGATCGGACCATAGTAAATCGCACATGGCGCCCTCGTGTGGCACCTCTTGTTTTCTGTCGAGCCGTCTTATCTCGTCTACATCGCTGATTTCGGGACTGAGACCCCCGTGGACACAGAAAACGCCTCCTTGACCCCCTACTATCGCACCAAGTGAGAAGTAGTCAAACACCTCGCAGCAGTAGCGCCAGACATTGACACTACCGTACTTTCGAAGACACTCGTCGTAAAATCCGTAAACAGTGGTGATTTGTCTTGACTCATGATTGCCTCTGATTAAGGTTAGTCGATCGGGGTACCTTAATTTAAGTGCGAGGAGGAGCAAAAGGCTCTCTATGGAATAGAAGCCTCGATCGACGAAATCTCCGAGAAATAGATACTGAGTTTGTGGGCACTCGCCTCCTGTTTCAAAAAGATTGAGAAGATCTTGAAACTGACCGTGTATGTCGCCGCATATCGTTACTGGCGTGTATATCTGTTGAATATTGGCTTCTTCAACAAGCACCTCGATCACCTTCAGGCAAATCTCCTCCACATCACTTTCGGGCACGTGCTTGCACTGCTTGATGTCTTCTATGGTTCTGCTGTTAGTTCGAATTGCTTTTGAATGGAGATGTCCACATACTTATCTAGGTCGAGCATGAATGAAGGAGAACGATGTATGTCTCGCCTTAACGCGTTGATATCGAGTCACGTGAAGTGAGACATTTTTCCATTTCTCTCCACAACTAGTGGTGCTACAGAGCTCAAACTCTGGGAGCACGTTATTTTTGATATGAGGGTTTGATTGTCATAGCTATATGGTCAGTTGAAACAGTGTTTTGAAATTGCTGCACATATTAAGTCAGGCACTTTTTTTTAACATAACAGGTCTTATAGTGTAGTGGTATCACCTCGGATTCTGATTCCGGTAACCTGGGTTCGAACCCCAGTAGGACCTATTTTTTGCCATGTATGGCCTTTTCTTCTTCATTTTTGCCCAAAATCAATACCCCCCTTCTTCGCCACCATTCCTTTACTTCAAGTAGTCTATAACCATTAATTCAATTAAGCCTAAATCCGTAGCTAATACAAACAAGAAAACTAACCGCATTGCACCTAACGCCAGCTTGGTAAAGTGTACTTCATGAACGACTTTTGGAGCTGTCTCTTCACTGTGATCTTCTGTGCTCCAACGAAACTGTCTATACTCACCTTGATGGCTCTGTTCAAGTCACCTTGACTGACAAAGTCACTGAGTCTCATTCTAGCAAATGCCTCTGCAATTCTGATGATACTCTCCAAGTGACGGACGGTGATAGGGAACGAGCCGGTAGAGATAGACTCTCTTCTCAAGTCGGCGTAAACCAAGGCAACCTTGTCCATGTCCATTTGGTGCAATTTGGGCGACACCTTAGCTCTAGCGTAGCTGATATACTTGGCCAATGTTTCTTGTGGAATTGGCGAGATTTCACTTTCTCTTTGCTCATTGTTCTGGGTGATCTTGTCACGACGGCTCTTGCCCTCGTCCATTGCATCGTCGTTTTCATCGTCATTCAACTCTTCGTTGGATGGATGCGAACGAATATGAGAGTCAACCACGAAAGAAGCAAGTCTTTCATCCAGCTCTGGGTTCACTAAGTCTCTCACGACACACAAAATATCGAATCTGGACAAAATAGGTTCGGTCAAGTTGACATTCTGAGCGAGAGGAAGGGTGGAGTTGTATCTACCACCAGTGGGGTTAGCAGCTGCAATGATGGCACAACGCGCCTGTAAAGAGGTAACAATACCAGCTTTAGAGACGGAAATCGATTGCTGTTCCATGGCTTCGTGAATGGATGTACGATCCTGATCATTCATCTTGTCGAATTCATCAATAAGACAAGTACCTTTGTCTGCTAGCACAAGGGCACCACCTTCCAACGTCCATTCTCTAGTAATCGGATCTTTTCTCACAGATGCTGTCAAACCGACAGCAGAGGCACCTTGACCAGTTGCAAAGACTGCTCTGTTTGCAGTTTTCTCGGCGTACTTCAAGATCTGAGACTTAGCAGTACCGGGGTCACCAAGTAAGAGGACGTTGATATCACCACGAATAGAATGCTTTCCATCCACGTTTTTGGCCACACCTCCGAACAAAGAGCAGGCAATGGCCGTTTTAATATCACGATGACCATAGATGGAAGGAGCCATGGAGCTAATGATCTTGTCGATGATGCCTCTCTCTCTGGAAAGTCTGCGGAACTCCCTTTCATCCTCTTCAACCCACGAAGAGACACCAGTGTCGCTTGTGAACATGGACGATGTTTCCTTCCTTTTGATGGAATTGGCTTCAACGACAGTTGCAAAGACTGGAAAACCATTCTTGGCATTAAGTCCACCATCGTAGTTGTTTTTGTAGACACCAACAACCTCGACTTCCTCGCCAGGTTTTGCGACATCAACCAAGTCCGAGAGCAAAATAACCTCTCTGTGACGGGGTAAACGTCCAGCAGGAACAGTGCCGGGTGCTTCTTGTAAAGTAATACGCTGGTAGTTTCTGTAGAGAGTTCTTTCGGAGTTCATCTTGAAAGGGCCCTTTGCTTGACAGTTGGTACAGAAATTGATCTTCACCTCTGAGTTAGAATCTTGGATAAATGGACCAAGCACCGCACCACACTTAAGGCAGTCAAATTTGACGTATTTGAGCTGGGGGAAGACACCTGTTCTTCTGGTCACAACACCGTTGATCTTCACGAGCTGGTTCAAATTCTTTTCCCTAAGGTCTCTCAAGGACAAGGCGTTGGGAAAGTTGGAGATACGAACATGAATTTCCAGATGGATTTGAGAGTAGTTAGGGTAATGCAATTCCGTAGCCTCCATGGCAACGATATCAAAAATCTTGAGCATCTCCGTGGGGGAAGTCGCCAAAAACAAAGCCAAGATGGCCTTGGAGTCGGCCAAGTGATTGTATGACACATCCAACGATTCAGCATTGATTTCACCCAAGGTACGAATACGGGCACCGTATACGGAACGGCCTCTTTCGTCGGTGTATTCCAAAAGGAAGGACTTCAACTCTCTAGCGATCGAACGCAGCGTGTTAGGCTGTAAAATCCACTCAGTGATGGAAGGTGCCTTGACATCGGCCAAGGATTCGAGCGACAACTCTTCCTGGAACGGGTCGACCTCCTCTTCGTTCATTAAGTCGTCCTGGTCATCGTACTGACCTCTGCGTCTTCTGCGCTGAATTGGGAGACCGTACTCGTTTACGTCGTCATCCTCATCGTCGTCATCATCAAGGAAAGCTTGACTCCTAGCACGCGTGTCCTTGGACATGCCCAAGAGTTCATCACGGCGATCCAACTGCTCATCAATTCTACGTCTCTCAGCAGCGTCCAACTCCTCGTATTCCTCGTCATCAATGTTGCCGTCGCCCAAATTGTAGTGGTCCTGGCCGGCGTTCTGACGGTAATCATTCTGCATGTTTTCCATCAAGTCCTCGCCTTCTTCCTCGTCAGAAGGATTCAAGTCGGTCACATCATTGTGGATCTCCTCCTCCTCGTCTTCAAAAGGAATGGCAGGTGACGAAGGGGGCAATTGAGGAGAGGATGCCAAGGAGGGCGTCAGAGCATCCGAGGCATCATCGTCGTCAGCTTGTCTTTTTCTGGGACTAGACATGAAAAAGAGTGGGTGGTAGGAAAAAGCGTTGATAGACGCGCGTAATTAACTTTTTTCGGCAGTACGCGTCGCCGCAGCCAGGAGGCATCAGCGAATGGAGGAAAGAATTTGAAAATAGACGTTAGAAGAAGAGTTGTGAAAAAAAAAGGGGTTCAGGTTTCCTTCCATTTCTCTGGGGCATTAGTTTAAAAGGCATGGTGAAATTTTGCTTTTTAGAAGTATCAGTAGTGCCTAAGGCAGAACAAAAATGGCTGCGAAACACGACTTATACCCCCGATTCAAGTAAATTGAAAACTTGTAGAAGCCTTCTTGTTCTTCAACTGTTGAAATCAATGTGTTGAACATCTCTTGGTGTAATCCTATCATCTTCTCGGTCAAGCTCTGTTTCATTGTGTCTTTCCAACTTTACTTCCTTTCACGTATAAACAAGCTTCATATGAGGGCTCAACCGAATATGTTAATACATTTTCATAATTCTTGATTACTTTTCATCAATTTATTGGGGTTATGGGCATTTGGAAATTTTTATACTGAACATTCTTTGATAGCTTGATGGTAAACTTGCAAATCAGCTGCGAAATCTTCAAGTGGGCCAAAATGAAAATACAAATTCACGGTTATAATTGCACAACATCAAGATAATTCACTTCCTAGAGAGAGAATCACAAAACCCCATTCAGATTGATGTGAAGCCCGTCTCCATGTGCTTCAGGGATCGTGTGACGGTACTATCTGCGGTGTTATTGATATCATTCTCTTGCATGAAGTTGACCCCCAGCGAAATCCAAAACCTCTCAATAGCATCAAACACCACTTAGTAGGCCTCCTTCGGCATTTTTATACATGATCTATACGATTCGTTAATGTCTCTGAAATCCTCAGGAGGACCCTGTCATCCTCACTAGCCACATTCAATTCGCAGCCACCGATACCACAACGAGCACACCCTCAACCCCAAAACAATCCGAGCAAGAAATAAGCAAACTCCTCAAACATTTATAAAAATTCAAAACACTATCAAATGCCACCTCTATTTACCCCTTCCCAAAACCCCTTTCGTAAAGACGATCGCCTGGAAACTCTACCGCTGTACGTGCACTCTCTGCACACCGCAAGCAAACAGCTTCAACTCTTCTTCTCCTAAACCACCTACCCATGCCACCGGTGACTGCGTTGGATTTCCTCGAGCATCAGCTTGAGCTTGAGAAAGAGGCTCGTGAGGTGATGCCTTATGAACCCGACAAATGCACATATCCCCAGCCCCTAAGACAACTTGTCTTTACATGTCTCACCTGTCTGAGAGCCAACGATAACAACCCAGTGGGTGTGTGCTACCTGTGCCTGATCCAATGTCACAGCACGCACGAGTTGGTGGAATTGCTTCCTAAACGTCTGTTTGTGTGCGATTGCGGCACTTCTCGGATGAAGAACGGCCATGCCTGTGAGTTGAGGATCAGACGAGCCAAGGAGGACGCCAAAAAGCACAACCCTGGAAGCCAGGGTAATCAGGACGAGGGCTCGAGCCACCAGAGCAACCAAAATAGCGATCACCCTCCCAACAGGCCACACCAGCTGCAAAGGCAGGGAATCCCCAAACTACGAGCAGGTCTCTCCTCCTCACATTTTCATAGCCTTTCAGCTCAACAACTTCCGGCGGAGGATGTCCCGAGCTCCAGCAACACCTACAACCACAACTACAAGGGGAACTTCTGCTCGTGCAACGAATTGTTCAATCCCTTTAAGGAAACAAGAACGATGCACCAATGCTACTTTGGTGAATTCTGTGGCGAAGATTGGTTCCACCAGGACTGTATCATGGGCTACAAGCCGGGGCTTTTTAGTGACCATCATACAGAGACTGGCGAAAACAAACTAGCTCTGCTTCCATCTCCAGGTCTAGATGCGGAACATGATCGCAAAAACCTGGGCTCAGACTACATTGGTGATGGAAGACCCGAGCAGAAATCTAACGCCAACGAGGCAGAGGAGGAGGCGAGGGACAACAAGCATGACGTGCCTCAGAGCTCCCTTCCCGATCATGCCGATTCGGACGACGAGGAAGGCGATGTAATACCCTATTTCCCTGCGTTGGAGTCGTTCTCTGAATTCGTCTGTTGGGGATGCATCGAGGCTTTTAGGGAGGCATTTGACGAACTCTCCACGAACTCCAATATAGTGGCAGCCAAACTTCCCCATTTTGAAGGTATAGGTTCGGCCCACGAGTGGAAATCCCGTTACGACGAATATGTCAATGGCGAGCCTCAATCAAAAAAGAAGAAGAATGGTAAGGACAAAAGACAGCTTTACACCTTGTTTCTTCGTCACAATTTCAAGAAGGAACTCAAGAAAATAAAGGAGACGGCCCCAACCGACTCTCCAGTTGCCGCCATGCTCAGAACTTTTGACTTTATGTGCGGAGAAGATGTCATCTATTCGCCTAAGGAGGACACTGACGTCAGCTCTTCGACCGGTTCACTCTACGACATGGGTACAGAGGCTCTTCAGTCTTTACCAGGTCAGCAGGCCATCGAAGGTCTACATGCATATGGCTTGATGAAATCAAGACTTCGAGACTTCTTCCAAGGTTTTGTCGACAAGAACAAAGTCGTCACCGAAGATGAAGTGAGGGATTTCTTCGATAATCTCAAGCATTCCAACTCATGACACGATTTTTCGTATATCACGATGATACAAACAAATATATACAAATAAGTTCATCATCTGCTATCACAGATGCAGAAGCTCGCCATGACTCGGCGAGCGCTGGCGAATGCTGATCGTGAGATGTCATAAATACGTTAGACCTTTACTTGCTCTTGCTCTTCTTCTTCTCGTCCAACAAGGCAAACTCCTCCTTCCACACATTGCTACATTCTTCCTTGTTAACACCAGGGAAGATGGCATCGAAAACCTCCGAATACCACAGCACTGGAATAAACTTGACTCCTTCCTTCACCTCGTCGGGAATCTCCTCGAGCTCATTCTCAATGTCCTTAGGGAAAATGATAGTGTCGCAGCCATATCTTTTTGCTCCAAGAATCTTCTCTCTGAGGCCACCAACTGGCAACACCTTACCAGTAAGAGTAATCTCACCAGTCATAGCTGTTGTGGGTGGTAATGCCTTGTTAAGAGCCAACGAAACCAAAGATGAAGTAAATGAAATACCAGCTGATGGACCATCCTTGGGGATTGCACCATCAGGGCAATGAACGTGGATTTCGGCAGCCTCGAAAAACCTGTTTGCAGGGTACTCCTTGACGAGGAACAGCTTGGCAAAGGAGTATGCAATGGACGCCGACTCCTTCATTACGTCCTTGAGGTGACCAGTTACATGCATACCAGCATGGCCAGAACCAGAACTGATGGCATGGGTCAAGATAGATTCAATGTAAAGAGCATCACCGTTACCTGAAGTACTGTAAGAAAGACCAGTGGCGACACCTGGAGGAGGAACGTCGTAGACACGAGATCTGGTGTAAATCTCAGGTCCAACATAGTCTTTCAAAACATCTGGGGTAATGTCAAGCTTCACATCGGCTGGAATCTCCAAAGGCTTGATTTCCTCCCTCTCTTCATTAGCGGAAAGAGACACATTATCAGAAAACTGCTTACTGTCCTCCGGCTTGGGGACAGGTCGAGAGGCAGCCTCCGCTTTAACAGCGGCACCTTCAGCACTAGCCTCCTTTGGTGCTTCCAACTTCTCGAGCTGTTCGACAATCTTAAAAGAAGCTTTGCTGAAAATTCTGGTGATCAACTTTTTCACATTTCTTAAACCACTCTCACGACAATATTTCTCTATCAATTTGGTGATTGCCGGTGGCGAGATTGTGATGTGTTCTTCGCCGAGACCAGCCTTTTTAGCAGCTTGAGGAATCAAATGCCTGGTGGCGATCTCAAGCTTTTCATTGTTGGTGTAACCCGAAACATCGATGATCTCCATTCTGTCTCTCAAAGGGGCAGGAATGTTACCCAAGTAATTGGCAGTACAAACGAACAAGACCTTGGAGAGATCCACCTTGACATCGATGTAGTTATCCACAAATGCATTGTTCTGCTCAGGATCCAAAATTTCCAAAAAGGCCGAGGCAGCACCACCACTTCTGGTTAAATCGAGCTTGTCGATTTCATCAATTAACAACAAAGGATTCGATGTTTTCGCCAGCTTCAAAGCAGATATTATACGACCTGGAATAGATCCAATATAAGTTCTTCTGTGACCTTTCACTTCGTGGACGTCTTGAATACCTCCCATAGCAATTCTCACATAACGACGGTCCAAGGCTTCGGCAATCGATTTAGCAATGGAGGTCTTACCCGTACCAGGGGGGCCAGCCAAACACAAAATCTTACCATCAACCTTTCCAGAGACCTTTCCCATAGAAATGAACTCCAAAATACGCTCCTTTACCTCCTTCAAACCGTAATGGTCACGGTCTAAGATATCTTTAGCGAGGCCAACGTTGAAACGGTCAGTAGAAAAGACACCCCATGGAATGGACGTCAACCAATCCAAGTATCTTTCACTGACAGCAAGCTCACTCGAGTGCTCATTCTGGCTCTCCATCTTGGCCTTCTCGCTGTTATATGCTTCCATGGCCTCCTCACTCAACTTCAAGTGCTTCAAACGGTCGTCAAACTTGCGGGTCTTTGAGTTTTCCTGATCCACAAGTCCAGCGTTCTTTTGCAAACCCTTGATATACTCCTTGACGATTTGCTTAGTCTGCGCTTCGTCCGCACGAGAAGACAATTCCTTCATGGTCTTCTCAGCAATAGTGTAAGCCTCAAGTTCGTTTTTGAACAACTCAAGCGCTTTCTGTAATCTTACCTCTATATTGAGTTCCTCTAACATTTCCTGTACCTTTGCTGGGGTAGCGCTAGTAGTCGAGCCAATGAAGTCTGCAAGCTTGTGAGGAGATGTCAAAAGATTGCTGGCATCTCTTACAGTGTCCTTCTTATTCGGTATGACACGGGCCATCTTGGACAACAGGTTCTTCACGTCTTCAATGAGAGCTTTGAACTCGACGCTGTTGGGGTCGTAAGGTTCGTCTTGACAGTGAGATACCTTGGCGTAGGAAACACCCAAGCCCTTTAAATAGGCAGTAGGGAAGTCCTCTTCCTCCACTGGCTCAGGGACAGAGGTACCCTCCGATGCGCCATCTGAGGTACCCTCTGAGGCAGTCTCCGCCACAGCACCTTCACTAACGAGAGCGGAGGTTTCAGATGGCACAGTGAGTTTTTCCAAACGACACCTCTCCATTGGGTAACCCAAGATACGCAAGTAAGGCCCATCTTCGTAGTAACGCTGCACGTAACAGTGGACGCCAATAGTGTAGACGGATTTTCTGTTGTGGATGATGTCAGTGTCGGGCTCCTCCGGGTCTTTCATGTGAAACAAGACAAAATGGGGTTCTCTTCTATCACAGATCTCTATGATTGTCTTTTTGACAGCAGGATCGGAAATGTTGATGGAGAAAGGCCGGCCCGGAAGCGGAGGCTTGTCTTTCATGGCGATCGCCAAAAGTGGCGGGTAGGTGCCCGACGCGTAAGTCATCACCGAAGGCACGTTCTTGTCATCATCATCGTTATTGTTATTATTGTTGTTGTTACTGTTGTTATTGTTGTTGCTGCTGCTCACAGAGGAGCCCCCAGTCAGGGAGGCTTCCACCACCAGAGACTCTCGGGGTCTTTCGACGTCCTCAGACTTGTCCTTCTTCTCAGGCTTCTTCTTGTCTGATTCCTCCTTCTCTGGTGCCTTCTCAGACTCCTTCTCCGGCGTTTTACCCTTGTCCTCGTTCTTCTTCATCTGGAGCACAGGCTCCTCCGTAATCTGAGAGCCATCCGTAGTATAAACCGCATTGGCACGAGCCTCGGGTAAAGCAAAAGCTGGTTGAGGAAGTTTGTTCACATTGATGTCAAGAATCGTGGGATTGTGGGTGGCGTAAGTGGCGTTTCTCGCTTGACTAAGTCGGATCTCCATAGAACGAACCCCCAGGACACCTTTATTTGTAGGGCCCTTGAGCAAGTTCCTGCGAGCCGCTTGGCGGATTAGGCGCTTGCTGAGTAACATTAAGCTAGGCTTGTGATGGTGTAGTTGGAAGGAATCAGGGCTAGTGTGGGTTTGTCAGAAATGTGCAGTGTAGTGGGAGAAACGGTGGAAGAAGTGCTCAGAAGGTCACGTGCACAAAAGTGAAAATGACTGGGCCCAACTGGGGCAGATAAGTCGCGATAGTATCGCGAGATCGGCCTGGGAACATGTCCGAGGTGGGATATGAGGGAATCTGGCGGGGGCACATTTTTGTTGTTATTTTGGAAATTTATATATAGCGATTTTTGAAGGAATTAGTGTCACTAGAGGACTGCGGCGGAAAGGAGGTGGTGTGGTGGCAAGTGATTGCTTGCATATCTTGTGAGTCTTTCGCAGCCACTGTCTTAGTCAGATCCGGGATTGTTTGTAGGGTCTATGGATCGCCGAAGTCTCCAGAAAACTTTTTCGTCGATTGGCTTTTAAGTAAAGCTTGTAGACTGGATTCGAGCATCTTCAAGAATCCTAAAAATAAATCGATCATTTCACCGGATTGTCCCTTAGAAATGTTTCAGTGGCTCCAACTCCGGACCCATCCAGCGGGCCAGGAAACTTGGCAGCTTCTCTTCTCTGACTGCCACAAAGATCTATATCTTGAAAACATGTTTCTTGCGTGGCGTCTCCTCGGGCTCCTCAGACTCTTCCCGAGGCCGTTTGGCAGGCTTCAACGGTGACGAGTGATTGTCCTCAGCAAAGTTATCGTCATTGTAGAAATCAAGCGCGTTGATCTCCTCATCCTCCACTAGTATTCCCTTGCCGTGATGGTCCAGCGGCACTCGAGACGAGGCCTCCGTTGAGAGGAGTCTGATTTTTGATTTTTTGCTCTTGCCTGGAATGGCAATGGGTCTGCTCAGCAAGTCAGCACTGGCGCTTCTAAAGCTTTCATCGTCTATTGTTGTGCTGTGGTTCACTGTGGTCAGGTTTGCCTCGATCTCTGCCTCAGCTTGGGCTCTCTTTATGGGCGTTGTTTCTGCAGAGGAAGCAGGAGATGAGAAGACGTTTGGTTGAGCTGGCTCCAGCTGAGATTTTTCCTGTGCTGCTAGGCTCTCCCTAAGCGACCTAGCCTTTGTTCCCAAAGGTGGGACCCTTGCACCAGCCAGGCTGGGTCTAGATAAGACTGGCGAAAACAACAGCTTACTGAACACGGATTTCGTGTCTCCAGGCGAATAAAAGCTATGATCTGTGAATTGAGGCATTGGCTTGTGGTGGCTCGCCGTTTGAGGCGGTGAAAGAAAAGAGCCTCGTTTCAGTGGCCCAGTTGATTGTCTGGCGGTTTGTTCGAGCTGTTTGTTCAATTCGGCCACAGTGTTCTTGAGATCGTCCACCACAGCCTCATGGACTTTCTCTTTGGTAGATAGCTGCTGCTTAAGCACAGAAACACGCCTCTCGTAGTCGTGAACTTTCTCTGTCAAGGCGTTGGGGTTAACTTGATTCACATTGGGTCCCATGGAACCTCCCTTCGAGATAGCTAAAATCTTATAAGCACATAGCAGAACAAGATTTTTCCGTATATCGTCTTGATGGTCTAATTCTTTGAGCTTGCTTCTTAGTCTATAGTGTTCTTCGGATAGAAAGTTCATAGTAATGTTTGTGTTTGGGTTTCGCGATATCAACACTGAGATGCTCTTCTCAAGTACTCATGAAGAGGAAGCCGAGCTTGCGAAAGCTCTGGTACGCCAATGTCTACGATGCTAGTAATGACGGCTATGTGAGAGACGTCGAGCTCAATATGGATTCTTTGCTACGACTGGAGCATCACACGCTGTCTTTCACCAAGAACAAGCAAAGAAAAGTTCTACTAGATCCGCAAGCTCCTGACTACGAGGATGTTTTTAAAGAAAAGGGCAACCCTATGGGCCCGGACGATATCCTAGAAGCTATAAAGCCGCTGGCTCTTCGAATTCCAGTGCCACAGAGGGACGAGATTCCCGTTCTTCCACTGAGTGATCTATTAAAAGCTTTGCATTATTATAGCAGCCACAGTGGCTTACAGGAGCATTCCTGTGATGAAACAGCACTTCTCAGCTTGGGCATGCTTGTGGAGCAATGGGCGGATGAGCTTGTGACGGAAGAATATGCAAAGATGTTTGCTGAGGAATCACAGGATTTGAAGGGCAAGTTGCTCCCGAACGAAAAAGAGAAGATCAAGCAGCCAAGACAGTACGTGTCAGAGTCAGAAGATTCAGATGTGATATCGTTGGACATGAACTTCAGC
Source organism: Candidozyma vulturna (assembly GCA_026585945.1). NCBI lineage: Eukaryota > Fungi > Ascomycota > Pichiomycetes > Serinales > Metschnikowiaceae > Candidozyma > Candidozyma vulturna. The sequence goes on from CM048829.1 coordinate 1,876,279, forward strand.
GATGTGGACTCGGATTTTGAGATTGAGATTCCGGAGGCTCCGGCCAGAGAGAATGTTCTTTCAAGGAATTCTAAAGAGACCGAAGACCAAAGCAGCTCTCCAAGCGACTCAGACAGTGAGTCGGAATCTGAAAGTTCGAGCTCAAGCAATTCAGACTCTGAAGAAGATACACAATCACAAGGTTCACACGGTCAAGAGGCAGCGGACTACTCCGATGCTTCTGAAGATTCCGAGCTCTCAAGCTCAGATTCGCTCAACGACTTTATATCTAATGATGAGGGGTCTCGAAAGACGGGTTCCAGCTCGGAAGAGCCCGATTTCGACAGCGAAAACTCAGATACCAACTCCGGTACAAGTGACACCGATCCCGTGGAAGATTCCTCCGACTAATTCTGCAAATTACAGTAACGAACGTCAATGACCCTGCAATATACATATTTACACCTCGGCCTCATTCACCTCCTTCTCCTCTGGCTGCTCAGAGCTTCTCTTCGATTCCATCTCCTTCTGGTGCTTTTTCTCCTTGCCTTCGTCCTTGGCAGAAGTGGCAATGTCAAAAAGTCTCATGAGTAACTCCTGGGTGTCGTGCTTGTTCACCATCAAATTAACGTTGGCTCTTCCCTTCCACAAGGGGAAAAGACAATCCTCATGACCCTCTCTCTTGACAGTCAAAAACACACAACCCTCGCTGATCTCCTCAAGCTTCTTGCAGAACTCTTCATCAAGACCAGTCTCTCTGAGGTTGTCGATCTTGAGGAAAGCCTCTAGAAGAAGAATCTTTAACATCTCTGTGTTACAAGACAAGTGTCTGGAGTCACCCAAGTAGTTCTTGAGGGTATGTAAGGACTCGCTTTGCACTCTCCATGGACAGTTGCTGCTGTCGTTTCTTTGAGTTGTGAACATCTTGATACCAGCATGCACAAGTTTCAACTTTTGCTCTTCGATTTTCAAAATCTTGGCAATGGTAGGGCTGGCGTAGTAAATCAGACGGCATGGCTCACCCATGGCGTTTCTAACCAAGGCAGTGTCCTTTGGGAACTTGTCGTTGATTCCATAAAACTCCCAGCACTGCTTCAACTGGTCATTGGATGGATCCAAGAAAACAAAAGGCTCTTCGTTGGCGGTTCTAGGTGCCTTTTGCTTTTTGACTGGAGCGGTCTCCTCCACCTTGGGCTTCTTCTCCTCGGACTCGGTCTCAGTAGAAGTTCTCTTGAGACCCTTCTTGGTATCGGGCTGCTTTTCAAAAACAGTGATGAAAAAACCACCAGTGTTCTGCAAGTGGGGGTACACTCTGATACAGCGGTCAAGGTTGAACAGCTTGGCTTCCTCCTCAGAAGGCGGGAAAGCAGTAGATGGCACAGATTCGTCACCTTTCTCCTTGACGGTCATGTCTTTACCGTAAACCTCCCAGGAGCTCACGCCAGAGCGTCTTTTGAGACCAGGCAACTCGTCAGAGCAGTCCTTCAAGCTCACAGTAGAACCCCATTTTCTCAAGGCTTCAGCTACAACAGCTTCGTTCTCAATAGGCGACATCGAACAGGTGGAGTACACAAGACGTCCGCCGGGCTTCAACAACTGCAAGCCTCTGTTCAAGATGTTCACCTGCAAAGAGTGCAAGCCCAAGCCGTTGCCCACAGTAAAGTCCTTCCAGACATTGACGTTCTTTCTCATGGTACCGTCACCGGAGCACGGAACATCACACAAGATTCTGTCGAACTTGACGATTTCGCCGTCCAAGTTGATTCTGGGGAACATGGCGGCGTCGTGGTTGACCACCAAGAAATTGGGCGAGTTGAGTCTCTTGACCTGGTGGACCAACATGTGCGATCTCTTGTAGTCCGAGTCATTCGCAATGACGAAACCAGACGCCAACTCCTGCTCATCGTTAGCATGCAATGCCTCCACGATCTGGGCTGTTTTCGAGCCTGGAGCAGCACACATATCCAACACAGCGTGGTGAGGCTGAACATCCATGAGAAGCGGAGGAATCATCGACACAGCTTCCTGTCTGGAGATGTTGCCCACAACGGTCTCAAGAACCAAGAAACGCTGCGTTTCAGCAAACTGGGCGTTCTTTCTGATCACTGACTTGGGCACATCGAGCTGCCAGCCCAACTGTGCTGGGTAAAACTCGATGTTCTTGGGAGCGAGCTTCTGGCCTTCAAACTCCTCGTCTTGAAGCTTAGCGACATGGTTGTCGATAAACTTCTGGTTCACCTCCAAAGCGTGGCTTCTGGAGCCTGTCACTCTGAAAGTCAAGGGCAAGTCTCTCTGGCAGTGCTCTTTGAAAGTGTCCCACTCGTTTTCTGGAATGAGCCCCAGAGCCTTGTAGTACTTTTCCCACTTTTCATTTTCACGCTGGACATCGGTCCAGGTGCCGTTTCCGTTAGGCTGTTTTTTGTCTCTTTTTGCGAAACCCTTGCCTGTCTTGAAATTCCGTTTGCCCATGGTAGATATCAAGTTGATGGCTCTTCGCATGCACTGAAAAATCGCATCCTCACGATGCGAAGAGCATCGCTTGGGCTCGCTTGGGCTCGCTTGGGCTCGCTTGGGGGAGATGGTAAGGGACATTTTGGGAGACTTTCGAAAGCCAAACTTTTGAATTCACTGCTAAAAGCTGTGACTTAAAGAGTCATTTCAATTTTTTGGATGGGGATTTGTAGAACACCCAGGTGCATTACCCACATTATAGTGTCTCAATCGCAAGAGCACTAAAGTTGATAAGAATAAAATCAGAGGTCCGCAAGAGGGATCAATTTTGGTGACTTACACGTCTTTGGCGAAAACCCACGGCTGCAGCCTATGAGGTTTGTAAGAAGTATCGTAAGGATGTTCATTGTCATATCTGTAAACGGCAGTCACTAAGTATATTGATCTGATCCTGTTTTCTTGTCCCTCTTTAAAAATTTTTGACTCTGTTGATCAGCAAAGCTATTTGGGCATCGTCGAGTGAGACCACCTTGTTCGCAAGACCTATTGCAAGTGATAAATGGAGGCTCTATCACTCCCGCCGAATACAATTCTACACATATTTTCTTGGTACAATGGTTTTCTTTCGATTTTCAAAGCGTTCACCGATGCTACATTTGGGCTTTTCTGACACAGACAAAACCATTGCTTCCTAGGACACGCTGCATGGGAAAGGTCCTTCCATTTGGCATCGCCCATATACACATTCCAGTTGTCCATGAAGTATAAATGCATTCCTAGCACAAAAACTCATCACAAATAGTCAGATCTGTAAATGCATAAGACGCTCCCATTTTTTTATCTGACATAATCAAGAATCATGAACATCGCATACGATACCCCAGTAAAGCATAGCTTTGTGCGATAAGCATCAAACCTTGAGAGTCCCCTAAGTCTAGCCAGAATCTCGAGAAGTCCAAAAAAGGCCAATTCCACTCATCAGAATTGACCAAATTTCCCCTTGCACTAACCTTATATTAAATGTCTTTTGACGTCTCGGACTTCACGTAGTCCCGATGGGCTTATCGGTAAGCCGCAAGGACGCACCGAAGATTCCCTTGAATCGGCCCAGAATGCGAGAAGGGACCCCGTTTCAGAAGCAATTGCACAAAAAGTAATGTCCAACCGAGCGGGCGTCTTGAGAATATAGAATAAACCTCGAAGTTCGATCCCTTGGGCGTTTCACTGGATTATCCGGGCTGTATGCGGATATAACCTCATCCTCGGCTCATCGCCCCAGATTCTCAGGAAGGAGCTTCAAACCAGCTCAGTCATCAACGAGAACTCAGAAGTAAGCAATGGAAAATACAGACCCTCACTTCCAACGGTCAGCTCTTCTCACCTGATGAAATAAGTAAAAATTCTGGGGCCTTCGGAGCTGCTGCTTTGACACATCAAGAGGCGCAATAATCGCGGATACCAAATCCATCTTCTCATTCCTTTTACAACTACGCCTCCAATTCAGATAGCCACTCAAGCTCATGCCAAACATCAACGCCTCAAGAAAAAAGGTCTTGGGCACGCTTGGCGCAGCTTTGGCATTATACCATAAAAACTACGGCGATGCCCACGGTCTAGGAGGCAGAGTTACCGACATGGTGAACATGGGGTACTCCTTCAAATTCAAATTCACGCACTTTGTCGTGCTAGCAGCATTTGTGTTTGCAAATTTCGTCAAATGGGCCATCTTTGGCAAATTGACAGCCAACGAGGTGAAGATCCTAAAGAATAAGGCGGGCTACACCGCATGGGAGTTCTTCTTTGGACTCCTCGTTTTCTACAACACTAGCCCCAGCTTCTTTGATATACAGCGGGAAGTATTGAAGTATGCATTGTTGTTCTTCTGTGTGTTGCTCGTGAAGTACTTTCACTACTTGACGGCTGACAGGGTACACACATTATATTATTCTCCGCAGGCCATCCGTTCTGCCTTCAATGGAAAGCACATCCACCTACGACTTGCAGTAGGGCTTCTCCTCATCTTGCTCGTGGAGGGTCTTCTCATATTCCAATACTTCCAAGACATCATCATGAAGAACCATCTGAGCGAGAACGTGCTAGTGACGATCTTTGGCTTCGAGATCATGAACCAGTCACCTTTGACGGTTGTGACTCTCCTACAATTCATCCTTGACCTGATAGAGTCCAAAAAAGCATACTCCAACTACACTGCATTCAAAGAACGCAAGCTACGACTTATGTTTGTGGCTGAGTTCATCCTCAACATGCTTCGCTTCGGCATGTCTTGCATCTTCACCTTGATATTCATGTATTATTACACCTTTCCCGTCCATACGATTCCTTCATCCTACGACAGCTTGAAGGTAGCGGTGATCAAGACGCGAAACCTCGTCAACTTCCGCAAAAAAGAACTTATGATACAGCGGCTCCAAAACCCAACGAGCGAGACTCTCGAACAGAAATGCATCATCTGCTATGAGGAGCTCTCTGTGCCCACCCTGGATACCATCAAGCGGGTGCAGCCATGCGGCCATGGTTTCCATCTTGGCTGCTTGCTCCAGTGGATAGAATTTTCTCCCTCTTGCCCCGTTTGTCGCAAGAGAATTTAGTATTTATCAATAGTAATCGCGGTCGGCCATCGAGAGATCAAGCTCCTCGTGACCGGCGAGTTTGCCCAAGTCCTCACCACCGCTATCAGTGCGGCCGTGAGACTTGCCGTTTTCTTTTGATTCATCGTGTAAGCCCTCGTTTTGTCCATCCATAAACCCGTCGTACCGGGCATGTTCCATATCAATACCCTGGCTCTGATCTAGATTCACGTCGACCTCGAGGTCATGTTTTAAACCCATTTCGTTATCCTCGGATTGGCCATTCTCGCCAGCAGCATACTGATCAAAGTAGTCTGGCGAATGGCTTCCCTTATCCTGTTGATCATACCCTATTGGCGGTAAATTCAGATCTTCATCTTTCACGTCATGCTGATCATTCTGGTCCTGTTCCAGTCCGTTGGACGCTTGGTCCGCTTTCAAAGCAGCCTCGTCTTCTTGTAGCAGAGCTTCCCTCTTCTTGGCCAGCTTCTTTGAAACCTTAGTCTCTCCACGTTCTTGTTTGAGTGCCTGCTGCTCTCTGTACTTGGCCAAGTAAATTTTGAGAACTTCAGCATAATTCTCGAAGCCCAAGTCGTGCATCGAGTAAAGGATGTCCTCACCGTTGATGGTTTTCCGCTTGTCCCGAACACACTTGTCGCTGGCTTCACTGGTGATGAAGGATATGAATTCAGAAACACATTCTTGCATACATTCTTTGGCGTCTTTACTGACTTTGGCCGTGGCGGGCAAGGTGTATTTCATAAGACGAGCCACATTTGCAATAGGGAGCCAGCGGTCCTGCTCTCTTAATTCGATATCAGGACTGTTGGCGGCAGCGGCTTCTGCCTCTTCTTTAGTGACACTATAGCTCATGACGAGGGGTGGAAAATCGGTCGTCTTGGAGCGGAATATGTGTTTTGACAAGAATCACCCAATGGCGTTTTGTGTCTAGGTCGCCAAAAGTACGTGTTTTGGTATGACGATTAGCAATGCTGTGAGTGGCTTAATGTAAACTACTGACGATGTGGAGGACGAACTTTGGATATCTTGAGCCGCGCACGACCAAACAAAGCTGTTAAGTGCTGATATGGTGCGTCTAGATCTTGCAGCACTATCTTTTAAAGCGAACACAGTTATACTACAATGCCGCCGGTCCCAGGCGTCTCAGGGGCATCCTTTCTCTTTTTGGCCCAGGTCTCCACGAAATTGTTTACTTTTGTTTCGAATCAATTGCTCGTGGGTTCTATCTCGCCTGAGGTAATGGGCGTGGTTGCCGTGATGGAATTTTACGTGTCATTTGTACTATTCTTTAGTCGGGAGGCCGAAAGATTGACCATTCAACGAGCTACGGGCTCAACAAAAAAAGAAGTTCAGCAAAAAATCGTCAACTATGCGTACCTACCCTTGGTGATATCTGCAGCCTTATGTACGCTGGGGTACTACGGCGTGAAAGACAGCTCAGTTCTACAGACTGGATTTTTGTTACCACTTCGACCACTTGCGTTCTTGCTTCTTTTTGTGCTGATTGCCTCGGAATTGGCGATCGAGCCGTTGTACGCATTGAATCAATATGAACTCAACTTCAGGGTGCGCTCCACCATTGAAAGTACGGCTGTCTTCGTCAAATGCCTAGTTACATTCGTTGGTGTGAGGTTGATCAAGTACTATGGCACTAAAAACAGCAGTGGATGGGCAGTGCTTTCATTCCTTGCAGGCCAATTGGGCTATGCCTTGGTGAATGTGGTGGGCTACTTGTACCACTTTAAATTTCGAATCCCAAAAGTCACTAAGATTCAGCAAAAGGGAAACGCCTTTTTCTTCGATCCAGTGCTTAAGAAGCTCTACTATACACTTTCCTTCCAGATGTTGTTCAAGCTTGTTCTCACCGAGGGCGACAAGATCATGATGGGGTACCTCTTTGACGTTTCTCAGCAAGGAACATATGCTGTAATTACAAACTACGGCTCAATAATTGCACGGCTCATCTTCTTACCGGTAGAGGAGATGCTCAGGAACCTGTTCACAAGAGTCTTTGCGGCCGAGAAGCCTGATGCAAGGCCTGCCTATGCTACCATGGGAAACTTATTGACCTTCTACGTCTACTTTAGCATTCTTCTTGTCCTTGGTGGGTATTTCAATGGAAGCTTTCTTCTCAGCATCTTGCTTGGTCGCAGCGCCGCATGGCGAGATTCAGATTTATTCAGCTTGTTCCCAAGGTACATCCTCTACCTTCCATTCATGGCATTCAATGGGATATTGGAGGCATTTCAAACCAGCATTCTCAAACAAAGCGAGATAACAAAGTACTCGTACTTCATGTTTTTTCTGACCATCGTTTCGTCCGTTGTCCTGGTGCTTTTGGTACGGGAGAGACAATTCGGCCTTGCCGGGCTCATAATCGCTAACATCACTTCCATGACACTCCGAATTGCATATTGCTTAAGATCATACATTGGCTTTGCCAAGAAGCAAGGAATCCATTTGCACGAGATTAATATTGTTCGGAGAATCGGTTGGTCCGTGGTATACTCTATATTCGCATACTTTTTGCAAGTTCGAATTATCGGTCATAAAAGCACATCATTCAAGCATTTCATTATCAGCGGAGCAATTTGTTTTTCATGCCTTGTGGTTTTCGTACTCAGTGAACCGAAGCTAATTGAGGATCAGTTTCTTGCAAAGATGAGACGTAAACGTGGCATGAAAACCAAAGAAATTTAATAGACTAATGCATTACGAATATTCCATAAGCAAAACGTCAAAAAATAACGGAGTCTCAGCACACGATACTTTACAAACTGAACTGAAACCAAAGAACGTGCCGTCCGCTTCGCCTCCACCACGGGTAGCCTACTGTGCTGAATTGCTTCCCTCCAGTGGTTGTGCTACTCATTGCTGAGGGACGGTATACTGATTACTCGAGCAACCGCTACCTCGACCGCGGGGATCGAACCGGACACCTTCAATGTAGAACAAACCGCAAAGTACAGAGTCGGTGCGATTCTGCCAAAAGCCATCACAGCGCAAAATTAGTCCAGCATATGGTATATATGGTGCTACTTTTGCACCCTGATTCTGACAAAAAATGGCTGAAAATAAATGGCGATTAATAATATAAGGATTAGATTTGTAAATTTATGGCTGATTTGGGCCCTGGTGGTCAGTGGAAAAAGTTAGGCGTGATTTACGGCCTTCCAGCCTGAGTTGGGCTTAGATATCTAGCAGGGAGGAATAAGGAGCATATCAATATACCAAGTATGTTTTTTCGTACTGTTTGGAGGCTGTACGACGGCTGAGTTAGTGGTTGGTATTACCGTTGATGCGAAAGATGTCAATTATCTGTATCTACGGAAACAATGAAGTTCGAACAACTATTAGAATGCTAAGAAATTATCTGTGGGTGTTAATTTAGAGGTAAATTGAATATCCTGAGTTAGACATGAGGTTAGGGGAGCTTCACCAAACCGAGAGTCTTTGGAATTGCAAGACAAGGAAGCAACGAATTAACGTAAATTCTCTTGCTTAGAGCTGAATACTTGGCTCTAGGAAAAATTACCAACCATCCCAATTGGGGCCACTGCGACCGCTTCTTGTTCATATGAATTGGATATCTATTTCCATCCGAACTATGGAGTGCATGGTGCGATATCAGTAGAGAGATGCCCTCCCACCTATCTATTACTACATCACCTTCCTGTCAAATTTAAAACAGTAAAGTTTCCCCATGCTGGTTGTTGATTTGCTGACAGCTGTGGGCCAGCTTGCTAGCGTCATTACTCAAAAGACGAAAGAACTAGATAAGCTCAAGGCAGAATATGAAGCGAAGATACAGATTCTTGATAAATACATCGCCAAAGTGACCGAGTTTTCACCCGAAACAGACTCGCCCAATAAAATCGAATCAGCTGACTTGCTACAAAAAGAACTCCGATGTCAAAATTGTCAGCATCCCATCTACAGTTTGAATGAGCAGTCAGATTACGTGCTAGTTCCGAAACGAGTTGCCCTAGAAAAGGGAGCTCAGGTGCCGGAGCTACTAATGTCTTTGGAACAACTCCAGCTTGGCACAGAAAGTGCCATAGCAACACCTTCACCCCAGAATAGCCGACCTGCTCGAGCTAGAAACAAGAAACAGCATGCCAAGCTGAAAAGAACGTGCTCATACTGCGACGAACCAGGCCACACACGAGCTAGGTGCCTTGCAAGATTGAATGGAGAGCCACTGAAAGCGCAGAGTCAGTAAATGTCCACTTTCGCACAACATAGCATAAAGAAATGAGCTCAGAGGAGCATAACGAAGTCCCGATTTTGTATATTGGATAATACAGAAGGTAATGTACACGTGCGTGGCTCTATAACCAGCACAAGGTTTATTTGCCGGCTTGAACCATGGCCTCTGTGGGTTAGTATCATATCATAGCATTTCCCAAAATCGTACATACCTCTTCTGGAAGCGTCTTGTAGCAAGGTGCAATCAACGGCACTGGCGCTCATATGAACGTAACGGACAGTGGACCCACGAATGAACAAGGTCTTGACGGCCTTCAAGTGGGGGTATTTCGTCTCGTTCACCGTGGAGACATTGTCCATCTTCAAGTTCAAGTATTGGTCCACAGAACGCAAGGTGCCCTTTATCTCGATGTCATTTTTCAATTCCAAGATGATCTCCTGGTCCACAAGGGTCTTGAAGAAACTGAAGAAGAGCATGGTGTCGGTTAGATGTAGTGAGCTGCTGGACTATAATTTGTATTTCGGTCGCGGAACGACCTACTAAAAAGGTGGATTCGAAGAGGAACGAATTTCAACGGTGCTACTGCAAAAGATTTTGATTTTTTTTTTTCTGATATATTATGGTTAGTAGAACATTGATTGTGTCACCAAAGGGGCCCTGTGTAGGTGTTGCTGAAATCTGAGAGTGGTGACAGTTCTCCACCGGTTACAGGAGCGATATCTGCCTTGATTTTGGAAAGCAGGTTGCGGAATTTCATGAGACTGGAGTCGGTGTTGTTTTCAAAGAAAGAGGTCAGTTCCAGCTCTACCGCTTGAATATTCATCCATCGAAGATTTGTTAGTTTTTCGTGCTCCTCAGTCTTCATTTTGCAGCCATGCTTGCATAGCCGCTCTGGCTCACCCATAGAGGCTGGAGGCAGCCTGAAAAAACTGCTATTCGCTGAGGTTCCATTGGTCAGAAGGACAGTTAAAGGAACGGGCAAGTCAAGCTCAAAGTCCTGATCAGGCGCTAGAATCTTCAACTCTTGCTGCACTTTTCTGTATTCTTCCAAGGCATCGTTCACAGCGTTGTCCTGCTGTAGAAAAGCTGGATCTATTTCTGAGCTTCTGAACCCATAGCTGTTTGATTCTCGTGGGGTACTGGGCATGCTGGTCATAGGACTTCCACCAATGTTGAGTTTAACCTTGGCAGGATCATGTTCTTGGAGCTGGTTTGACGAGAAAGAGGCATCCTTAAGTTTTGAGACTGGAAGCTTCAACGTGACTATATGACCCTGTCTTGGTGTCAGTGATTCCATTGGTGAGGAAAGTAGGGCAGTATCGATATTAGGATCGGAGATCTGAAAATGATTTCTTTGCCTGGAGCTGGCTGGATCAACACTTTCGCCAGAATAGACATTGAAACGATTATGGACCTCGCCCTTAAAACCTTCCAAGTGCTGCGACCAATAAGGGTCTTGTGCATGGAGGCAAGAACGTTTTGAAGGTGCACCAGAAGTTGAATACTCCATCGGCGACAATTCAGCGGTTTTGCGCTTCTGCCCCAAAACATTCTCTTTATTGGCCTCCCCTGGTACCTCGGAAACGTAGTTCATCGGTGACCTTCCACGAATGTTGAGGCATGGAGTCTCTGAAGTAGCCAATATCCTAGTCTCGCCATTTTCCAACTCACACATCAATCTGATGACCAATTTAAACTTCCGATTACATCCAAGTACGAAATGCTTGCTGACAGTCAGAAATTGCATTCTCTCATACCGAGCAACACGAGCTATATCTGCGTCCTCCGGATACGAAGCCAAAGCACTGCTATTTTCGAACTCATTCCTCTCTTTCTCGGTCAAGTAGAATTGCTGATAGCATTTGTCAATTCTGTTGGGATTGCGTATGTTGGCGATCAGCTTCATGAAACCATGCAGTGGAAGCAGACCAGGAACAATGTTGTACACTGGTGGCAGAAACTGAGGTCCCTTGTCTCGTTTTGAAGTATGTTGGACGAGGAACTTGCCGGTATCCCCGGTATCCAAACAATAGTCAAAAAGACCGAGCTTGAAGCAAGAGATCTGTTGCTTCACTCCTTCTTGGTCTACAGTGTAGAAGGAGTCAGTAGAGCATATGTCAACCGACTGACCGTGAAAATGGAAAGAGGCCACCAACGCAAAATAGTTTCTTTTATACCCAATCCAGTCCCCATCCTCCCTATCAAAACCTCTATCGCTTCTGGCGTTGATGACAGGTTCAACTCGGACTCCAGTCAGAGAGTATATGGGTAAAACAGAAGAGGTAGGGCTGAAGGGAGGACCTATTTTGAATTGGGTGAGAGAGCGGGGTGCTGCCCTTTTTGCGGTAGGCACATTCGCCAAAGAGCTGCTTTGGAGGACTTTTCCGCCCATGTTGACAGAAAAAGAGGAGGTGGAAGAAGTTCAGAAATGGCTGCAAATCGAGCATGGCCAATTTGTGCGAAGTCCGCGGCAGCCGTTATGAGCACACCACGACCACTGATGAGCATCGCGATATCGATACTGCAATTTTCAAGAAGGAGATCAGCTTCAATATGGGAAAAAAGGCCATCGATTCCCGTATTCCGGCACTTATCCGGAATGGCGTCCAGGAGAAGCAGAGAAGCTTTATTATAATTGTGGGTGACAAGGCCCGTAATCAGCTTCCCAACTTGCACTACCTTATGATGAGTGCAGACTTGAAGATGAACAAGTCCGTGCTTTGGGCCTACAAGAAGCAGCTCTTGGGCTTTACTTCGCACAGAAAAAAGAGAGAGAATAAGATCAAAAAGGAGATCAAAAGAGGTACCAGAGATATCAACGACCAGGACCCCTTCGAGGCGTTCATCTCCAACCAGAACATCAGATACGTCTACTATAAGGAGACCGAGAAGATCTTGGGTAACACATACGGTATGTGTATTTTGCAAGATTTCGAAGGTATTACGCCCAACTTGTTGGCTCGTACTGTTGAGACGGTTGAAGGTGGTGGTCTAGTTGTGATGCTCTTGAAGTCCATGACCTCGCTTAAGCAGCTTTACACCATGACCATGGACATTCACTCGAGATACAGAACCGAGGCTCACGACGATGTGGTGGCTCGTTTCAACGAGCGTTTCCTTTTGTCGTTGGGCTCGTGTGAGACCTGTTTGGTTGTCGATGACGAGTTGAACGTTTTGCCCATATCCGGTGGTAAGCATGTCAAACCTCTTCCTCCCGCTGATGATGGTGAACTTACGCCAAAGCAACAGGAGCTTAATGGACTTAAAGAGTCTTTGGCTGATGTCCAGCCTGCTGGATCTCTTGTGGCTCTCGCAAGAACGGTCAACCAGGCCCAGGCCATCTTGACGTTTGTGGATGTGATTTCTGAGAAGTCATTGAGAAACACCGTCACTTTGACTGCCGGCAGAGGTCGTGGTAAGTCTGCTGCTCTCGGTATCTCCATTGCGGCTGCCGTCTCGCACGGTTACTCCAACATTTTCGTGACCTCCCCTTCTCCAGAGAACTTGAAGACCCTCTTTGAGTTCATCTTTAAGGGTTTCGATGCCTTGGGATACACTGAACATATGGACTACGATATCATTCAGCTGACGAACCCCTCCTTCAACAAGGCCATTGTCAGAGTGGACATCAAGAGAGAGCACCGTCAGACCATCCAGTACATTTCGCCAAACGATAACCACGTGTTGGGCCAGGCTGAATTGGTGATTATCGATGAAGCCGCTGCCATTCCATTGCCTGTGGTCAAGCGTCTCATGGGCCCATATCTAGTTTTCATGTCCTCGACCATCAATGGTTACGAAGGTACCGGTCGTTCGTTATCGCTCAAATTGATTCAGCAATTGAGAGATCAATCGAGAAACAACTCGTCCAAGGAAGAGACCTCCATCGTCTCTCGTGATAAGAAAGGCATCGACATTGACACAGCATCCATGGCCAGAACTCTCCGAGAGGTTGTCTTGGACGAACCCATCCGTTACGCTCCTGGTGATCCAGTCGAAAAATGGCTCAACAAGCTCTTGTGCTTGGATGCTACTCTCACGAAAAATGCCCGTTTCGCTACCAAGGGAACTCCACACCCCAACGAATGTCAATTGTTCTACGTGAACAGAGACACCTTGTTCTCATACCACCCAGTGTCTGAGGCATTTTTGCAGAAGATGATGGCTTTGTACGTTGCTTCCCACTACAAGAACTCTCCTAACGATTTGCAGTTGATGAGTGATGCTCCAGCCCACCAGTTGTTCGTTCTTCTTCCTCCAATCGATGCTGGCGACAACAGAATCCCAGACCCCTTGTGTGTGGTTCAGTTGGCCCTCGAAGGTGAAATCTCCAAGGAATCCGTCAGAAAATCTTTGTCTCGTGGCCAGCGTGCTGGTGGTGACTTGATCCCATGGCTTGTTTCTCAGCAGTTCCAGGATGAGGAGTTTGCTTCCTTGAGTGGTGCCAGAGTCGTCCGTATTGCTACTAACCCGGACTATGCTGGAATGGGTTATGGTTCCAAGGCTTTAGAGTTGTTGCAGGACTACTTCGAAGGTAAGTTTACTGATATCAGTGAATCCAATGTTCTCAATGACCACCAGCTTCAAAGAGTGTCGGACGCTGAATTGGAGGGTGCCTCTCTCAAAGACGAGATTCGTCTTCGTGATGCAAAGGCTCTTCCTCCTCTTTTGTTGAAGTTGACTGAAAAAGCTCCATACTCGTTGGACTACTTGGGTGTCTCTTACGGTATGACCCCGCAATTGCATAAGTTCTGGAAACGTTCTGGTTTCGTGCCAGTGTACTTACGTCAAACTGCCAATGAGTTGACCGGTGAACACACGAGTGTTATGATCAAGGTGTTGAAGGACAAGAACGATGCCTGGCTCCATGAGTTCGCCAAAGACTTCCACAAGAGACTCTTGAATTTGCTTTCGTACGAGTTTAGAAAGTTCACCGCCGTTCAGGCTCTCAGCATTATTGAGTCTGCTGAGCTGGGAGAAGGTGCTACTGAAAAGGCCACATTCGGCAGAGACGAGCTTGATGCTATACTTTCGCCATTTGACTTGAAGAGATTGGAGTCTTACGCCAATAACATGTTGGACTACCACGTCATTCTTGACATGCTCCCATTGATCGCATCGCTTTACTTCACCAAGCGTACTGGTGATAAGGTCAGTTTATCATCTGTCCAAGCAGCCATCTTGTTGGCTGTTGGATTGCAGCACAAGAACTTGGACGATGTTTCCAAGGAATTGAACTTGCCACCATCCCAATCCATGGCTATGTTCTCCAAGATTGTCCGTAAGTTCTCCACCTACTTCCGTGAACTTCTAAGCAAGGACATCGAGAAGAGCATGCCTGCTCTTGAGGACGACGAGCTTCGTGAGATGAACGGTGAGGAGGCCATCAGATACGATGCAGAAGCCGTTGAACAAGAGCTCAATGAAGACTTGAACGCTGCTGGTAAGGAGGCTGTTTCTGAATTGAGAACGAAGCAAAGACAGCTCATCGACGCTCTTGACTTGAAAAAATACGCCATCAACGACGATGTCAAGGAGTGGGACGACAAGGCTGCCGAAAAGGCCGTCAAGGGAGACGGTGTTGTCAGTGTCAAGAGCAAAAAGACCAAGAGAAAGGGAGACAGTGCAGACAATATCCTCGAGAGCGAGATGAAGAGCAAGTCTAAGAAGAGCAAAAAGAGAAAGTGATGTCACCACCATCTGCATATCTATAATAGCATACCTGGAAACTAGAAGGACATTTGCTGTAGGGCCCAGCGCGTCATTTGCAAAAGATTGGAGGTACCGTCGTTGTTGAAGTCGGCGATTCCAAGCTGTTTCGACTGCTCAGTGAGCTTGGTCTCGACATTGTCGTTCTCAAACAAGTGCTTGTGTGTTCTCTTGTACTCCGGCCAAACGATGTTGTCGAAGTAATTTGGAGGATCCTCCCAGAAGCCGTCGATTGTCTGGTAACCAGGTCTAGACTCTCTTCTATCCTTCAAGACAGTGTGGGGGCCATGGAAGAATAACTTCTTGTCAAACAACAGCAGAATTGCCTCGTCATGAAATAACATGAACCCTTCCACAAAGATCAAGCGTTTTCCGCTTATCAGCTCGAGAAACGCATCCACCGCAGGCTTCAACTCAGCCACATCCTTGTCGCCCAACCTCAATGGTGTGTCCATTTCTAAGCTTTTCACCGGAAGATTGGCGCCATCACTTTTCCGGAGCTCTTTGATGTAATTGCTGAACTTCTCCCAATCTATAGCCTCAGGACAGTCCCAGTTAGCAACATTGTGAGTGAGGTCATTGGGAATCTGATCGTCCGGGTAGTAGAAATCGTCTAGGTGTATGAGGGTTGCCTTTGGAAGAAGCAGATGAAGAGCTCTAGCAACAGTGGTTTTTCCAGATGAGGAGGGGCCACCAATACCCACTATAACTAGAGACATGGTTGTTGATAACGATCTGCGCGAATTGCAACCATTGAGGCTTGTGGGGATGAGTTAGTGGGGATTATAGAACTACGATTGGGGAACAGTTTAAATGGAGAATAAGTGTCGATGACAGAATATTTGCAGAGTCTAGAAATCCCAATTTTTAAGATGTGGGCTTGCGGCGTTGACTTCCACTTTCGTCAGTGCACCGCAGATTGGGCACAACAAGTTCTCCTTTTTACCCAACAACGCGTGGAATTCGGAAGGCCATAGTAGTTTACGCAGGTGTCTCAAAACATCTGTTTCCAAAAACGATCAAATTGACAAATACGTATGTGAGGATCCCGTTTGGCGCAAGAACACTTAGTTCTATCATGGTAGAAACATAAGTAATAAACTTTGCATTCGGACTTTTGAAATGTATGTCTTGTCAGCAGGGCTGACCTTTGTGAGGTTTGCTGTCATCTGCCCTTGGCGAGATCTGGTATAGAGTCTGGTAACAAGCTTTTGAGTACTGGCTTGCGCCTGGCGACGGCATCAATATTTCTGCTTTAGGCAGTAATGTCAAACCCACACACAACTCACAGACAGAGTTTCGGACTTCAGGCACCGCGTCAAGATAGAAGCTTTTCGAAGGTTGAAGCGGTGTGGGTTATGCAAGCCAGGTGCATGGTTTCTTGGAGGCCAGGTCGAAAAGTCGTATTCCACAAGCCACATAGAGGTCGACCATTGTATGGGTGTAAGACCATAACCGAAAAAAATAAAATAATATCTCCGGTAATTATATCCAAGCCACCAATTACATCTATAACGAAACAGACCATTAAATATACTTCTGATACTCTGCAATAGTTGACCCCAGGAATCTTTTGCTAAAGTTCCAGCAAGCATGCCGTAGCTCTGACCCAATTCAGAGCGACAATTCCTGTCTCTTTCAAACAAAGGGTTTTGGCCGTGGGGGCATTTTTCTGTAAAACTCAAAAAACAATGAATGAGCATCCTCTCTACCGGCAACTCCAAGAGCGGTCCGCCAAAAGGGGAGACGGCTGATCCCCACTTGAGTAAAGTAGATATTGTTATCTGCAAGGAACCGATTTCCCAGATTGTGATCTACGGTGGTTGCATTCCACCACGACTGATGCCGCATGAGGAAGAAAGAGAAGTGGGGACCAGAGGGCTTAGAGCACAGGTGACAGTGAAAATTGTTCTGTCAAGCCCCTGGGGCCGATTCTCCTCTCATCAATCAAACGATCGAACAACAAAGAAGACACCGGGAATACATCCCGTTACATCGCGACCAACATTGGCTGCCAAATAGGGTTTTTTTTGATGTCACCATTGCAGGAATTGCTACGGCGTAGGAAGGGGGTGCGGAGTGGGTGGACCCTAAGAGTTGACGGTTTCGGAGTAGCAAGACACCGAACAATGTTCCGAAGTGGGTATGCTTGTGGGTACTCCTATCTGCGAGGGAGAGATGCCTGGAAGAAGAAAAGGAGCAAGGAATGACGAGTGCTGAAACGGGAAAGTGGGCCAAGGGAGCTCAGGGCTGGTGGCTGCAAAAGATATTAAAAAAACTACAAGCATCGCTTAGGCATGTGAAAGGCAGCATGTGAACGGGCAGTTTTGTGGCACTTTTTTTTGACACCCGAAGCATGGGCAGCGACACCCCTGGCTGAGAGCAACGTAAACGACGCAGGTGGGCAGCAGGAACAGCAGTGGCGGCAGCAGGTGGGTGATGAGGAAGCAATTGAAGAAAAAACACCAAAACGGTATTGGCATTGACGCGAGAGTTGCCCAATGCGGCAAAGTGATTGCAACCATTTTGCCGTATGGGGAAATAAAGTGTGATGGGTGGTGCACAGAGCATGCGCACCTAAACTTGAGGTGCAGCCGTTTCCACGGGAACGCATGGAGGAAAAGCACAGCGTGCTGATTGTATTTCGTATAAACGGGTCTTCATGCAAACCCGGAGCAGAACTGGGCCCGCAACAACCAAGAACTAGACGCCCGGCAGCGGTGCCGGCAGCAGACAATCACCGCATACGGAAAAAGTGGGATAAGTGGCATTACCCGATCTGGTAACTGCCCGTGCGTCTGGCTGCTGCAACACAATTACAGCCTAATTACTCTTTCACGTACCCTAATCATTCCCTAATTTGTATGTGTCCAAAGGAATGCAGCGTTCCAAAACATTTGTCCTTCCTCACGCCATGAGTAGTGCCTGTCCGGGCGGGTTGATCCGTTTTTTTTTTCTTTTATTTGTTACTATTCTTTGCACACCTTTTCTTCCTGGCCACTTTTTCCACCAACCGCCCCCATTCGCTTCCACCACCCCCAAAGGGCATGCCCCACAGCCCTCATCCTAGCATATTATAGACGTCGCCACAGACAATAACCCCCTGCCAGTCCAGTGCAATTTTTTGAATTTTTTTGCCCAAAAACTTATCCAAAGTGTTATCCCTCGTGAATCTTATGAATGCGCCTTCAGGCATGGCCTCTGCCGCTGTTGGCAATAACCACCGGTCCGACGACCAAAAGAAAGAGCTGTCGCCAGCAAGCTTCCTACCCAGCCTAAAGTCCTTTGACATTGACTCCAAATACAAATACCAGGCACCACAAGAAGAGCATCTCAAGCCCAAGGCTGCCAAACTGGCTCCCCACACCACAGCACACTCCCGACTGAGCCTGCTATCGCTGGAAAACCCGCTCAAACTGCCATTGGAGCCTCCCCACGGCGACGTGCTACGGGCGCTTCTGCTCCCTCTGGACAAGCCCTGGCCTTATTCAGAAGACACCCTCAATGAGCTCATCCGGCTTCGCATCGAACAGGAAAAGACCAAGCACACACAGATCAAGCACGACTTGGGCCAGGTTGTGTTGGAGCTTTTGCGGGAGGCGCAGCAGCACGAGATCTCCAGCGACGTGATTCGCCGTCTTTTCCTCAACGACAACCCCCACCTGTATGTCCACTATCTCCAGACTCACCTTCAAGGCATTTCGCAGCCGCCGGCTATTTCGCAACCTTCAGCCCTGCAGCCACCAGAGTCCTCGCAGCCTGTTGCATTGGGTGCAAAACGGAAGAACTCCACCGACAGCGTCCACACGCCAGGAACGGAAAACGAGTCCAAGCCGGCGTCCCAGACCCAAAGCAGGGCTCTGCCGAAAAGCGAGTCCAAACTGGTCCCGCCCCAGCCTCAGCCAGCCTCCCAGCTGCCTCAGGTGCCAGTGGTGCCCCAGCACCTCTACCCAGTGTACTATGCCTATCCAGAAGGCCAGGCTGCTCCACAAAGCACGAGCCAGCCCGCCGCCAACCCACCAACCGCCCAGGCAACGCACCACCTGAAACTGACTTCTCAGCTGGAGGAGTCAGAAAACTTGGGGCTGCCTTACTCCCACAAGTACCCTGTGGTGTACCAGCTGCTGCCACTACAGTATCCCAGAACGCCCGGTCTGGGCCCCCAGCGGCCGCCGCCTCCCCAAACGCAGCCGCCTCCTTACTACTATGTTAATTCGTCGCCGCAGGGTGTGCCAGGTCCCCTTATGCCCTCGCAGTATTTTGTGCCTCCTCCAGTGGGAACGGTGTTTCCCTGGGGCCAGGCGCAGGCGCCAGCGCCTGAGCGGGAGGACCGCCCGAAACGCCACAAGGCCAGCAAAAATGGCATCAACTTCATGATCACCACGCCCAAAAACCCGCCGGCTAAGAAGTACAACAAGCTGTGAGCGTATATACCCTTGTCAATACATGAAGAGAGAAAGCGGACGGAGCGTGGACTACGCCTGGGTCATGAAAATATGTGTTGATTATTTAGATAGGATAGATGTGCTGAATAGCGGCCAGGCCAGTGGCGAGCTTCAGCCATTGCGAGATGAGATCATGATATTGAATAAAATGCGAATACCAGAGGTCTGAGTGTGTAGTCCCCTTTTATCCACCTCAATATCAAGTTTTGCAAAGAGTGATTGTGTGAATTCACCCACCCCTTACGTTCCAGGGGGTTTTGTGACCAGATCCTTATGTGGAGAGGCTGTATGTTTAAGATTACACTGCAGCTAGGTAACCCATTGCTTGATGCATGCTTATCTTTGGACGCCAACGGAATTCAGGCTGCACTTTCCGAGGCGATGAGAACAATCGTAAATTGAAAAGTTTCAATCCCAGCACCAAAAGAACTTAAAAGCTCGTGAAACAGCCTGAGCGTTGCGAATCTTTTGCCTTACTTCCTCCGTTGACGCTTGTCTTATTGTCGCCGGAACCGGAAATCTGTGAACAAAGCCGACAGATATCAAAAACCAGAGTATATAAGATCCAGCAACTATTCAATTTGAAGACTTGAGAAATAAAAACGTTTCTTTGACAAGTGCAACTGCTTCGCTCTCGCCCCAAAATGAAGAGCCGCTAAGATATGCATAGCTTATCTCTTATCTCTTATCGCGACGATCAAAAACGCCATATCCAACGATAACTGTGGAGGGTATTCCGCTACTTTAGCAGACGTGCCGGAAGTCAGATTACTTTATGTAAGCAAATACTATATACTTAGGCGGCTGCTTTTCTAAATCTCATAACCAAGATGCTTCATCCTGTGCTTTCCGGCGAGGAGATTCTCGAGGCGGTCACTTCAGACAAACGGTTCTTCAACAACACACACAATGTCGAACTGCCTCTTCCGGACGCCCTCAACGCAACTTCAGATAACGATCTTCTTGCCCAGATCGGTTACAAGCCTGAGCTTAAACGTCGCTTCAACACAATTCAGGTTTTCGGTGTCGCCTACTCCATCATGGGTCTTTTGCCCTCTGTGGCATCGATCTTAAGCCATGCCCTCTTGGCAGGCCCGGCGGGGGCGATCTGGGGCTGGCTCATCTCGTCAGTTTTGATTTTCACAATTGGCTTGGCCATGAGTGAGAATGCCTCGTTCCAGCCCACTTCTGGTGGACTTTACTACTGGACAAACTTTTATGCCCCAGCTAGATTCAAGACCGTTATATCGTACGTTGTTGGAAACACAAACTCCATTGCTTTGGTCGGTGCGCTTTGTTCTGTGGATTATGGATTTGCCCAAGAGCTCTTATCTATTGTGGCTATTGCAACTAATGGCGATTTCGAGGTCACACCAGCAAAAACGTATGGTGTCTTCGTTGCTTGTGTTGTGGCCCATATAGCCTTGACCTGCCTCTCTTCCAAAAATTGCGCTGCTTTGCAAACCACCTCCATCATCTGGAACACTGGCTTGGTCGTCTTGTTCATAATTGCCATGCCTATCGGCGCCTCTCGTGGTGGATTCCAAAAGGCTAGCTGGGTTTTTGGCCAGTTCGATAATCTCACAAAATTTCCCATGGGTTGGAATCAGCTTTCCCAAGCTTGGTTGCCTGCCATCTGGACCATTGGTGCGTTCGACTCTTGCGTCCATATGTCAGAAGAATGTAACAATGCCACCAGAACCGTCCCAATAGGCATCTTGGGCTCTATTAGCGCCTGTGGCATCCTTGGATTTGTCTTGTTGGTTGTTACCTGCTTTTGCATCCAGAACCCTGACATCGAGAACCACATCTTGGGAAGCAAGTTCGGCCAGCCCATGGCTCAGATCATCTACGACGCATTTGAGACTGTTCCAGGTCAAGGAAAAAGCATGGCGATTGCAATGATGGCTCTTATTGCCATGGGCCAGTTTCTCATGGGTGCTTCTATTTTGACTGCCATGTCTAGACAGATTTTTGCTTTTGCCAGAGACAACGGTCTTCCAATGTCGTGGTGGATTAAGAAGGTCAACCAGAAGTTGTCGGTGCCCATTCACGCTGTATTCACTGGAGGCGCTGCTGCTATTGTGGTTGGCCTTCTTTGTATCATCGGTGATGCTGCCTCCTCGGCTTTGTTCACCTTGTACGTCGCTGGTAATTATTTTGCTTGGGGTATGCCTACCTTCTTGCGTCTTCTATCCATGAAAGAGAAGTTCAGGCCGGGTCCCTTCTTCTTGGGTGAGTTCTGGAGCAGAGTCAACGGATGGATATCCACCTGCTTCATCGCTTTCACTATCGTCATGGTCATGTTCCCAACAGACACTAACCCAACGAAGGACACAATGAACTATACTTGTGTGATCACACCCGGAGTGTGGATCTTATCCTTGATCTACTACAAGGTGTATGCACACAAGGTGTACCATGGACCTGCTAAGACTGTGGCTGTTCCAGGGGAGGCGAGCAGCGATGAAAGTGAGGTGGAGCGTGTTCGTCAAGAAGTAATGGGTAAAGGATCTGTCAGGTCGTATGAAAGCGGCTAAGTATATAGATAAAAATGATGAGAGATCCAAGTTTTGACTTGGCGATAACAGCAAAACGCCTCCTTTTCTTCAAATCAGATCACGCAATAATTTCAAAAATCTGAAAGACGGTCTGTGTCTTCATTGCTGCAGAAGCGCTAGATGTACATACATCCGCTTATGCGGCCTCCAGCACGATCTCCGAGACTTATGACCGAGAAATGAATAAACCCACGTCCAATCCAAGGAAATATCTTCCATTCCATGCAGCCCTTGACTGACGCATTCCCGTATTCACTTGGGTGGTGTCACGCATCATGCCTTGTGAGTCACTGGCTGCAAACGCGAAGACCAACTGCGCTAAACCAACGTCAAACTAGTGGTATACATTCAGGAAATCACTATTCGAATATCTGCTTCAGCTCCACAAATCATAAAATGACCTCCTCTCTTTTCTCTATCCATTTAAGCTTCGTGGATTCGCACCGACGCAGGTACACCGAAACCGTTGATAAGCCCACATAAGCCCACACTGTCAAAGTTCTGCCACTAAGACTGAACTTCGTCAAAACACCCCTTTTTCATCTTCAAGCCCATATCCTCATTTCCATCCATGACTCTCGAATTTCATTTGATCACAAAACCATAACTGTGTTCCCTTTTCCCGACCCCAGCGGTACCTCGGTGGTTCGGCAGCTAGCACCGAGCGCAGCGCATCAGTCCTTATATAATCTCCACAAACCACAGTGTTTTCAAATAACACAACACTCGATCCCAGATGAGTTCGGCCAGCCTAAAACTGGAAACGAAAGCAGACGCACTGCGGCCCCTGCTGGACTCTGACCACAACGAGACGCTGTCTGATCTTCACAACGATACCTCATCTCTGGTTGCAAACGAGAAGCTTCCTCCTCCCTACACCATCTTCGACAGTTGGCGCCACTATGTGTTAATGGTGTTGCTCAGTATCACCGGAATATGGAGTGCGGTGCTGAACGCTATCTACTTCCCTGCGTTGCCCACATTGACCCGTGAATTTGGTGTGTCTCTGGAAGCCATGAATCTCACAGTGGTAGCTTACTTGGCGTTTCAAGGCATCACGCCCATATTCACTTCGAACTTCGCCGACACCTATGGCAGAAGGCCTATGGTATTACTTGCTTTCCTTGTCTACATAGGCTCAAGCATAGGCTTGGCGGTTTGCGACGCATACTGGCTTTTGGTGTTTTTACGTTGCGTTCAAGCAGCCGGAATCGCCCAGGTCATTGCCATAAATTCGGGGATTGCAGGCGATGTTTGTATACCGCAAAACCGTGGTGGTTTTGTTGGCGTGGTGTCGGGGATGCTCTTGGTGGGTCAGGCATTCGGAGCGATTATCGGATCTGGGCTTATATCGACCTGGAACTGGCGTGCCGTTTTTGTCTTCCTTGCTATCGGTGCTGGCGTCACCTTATTATTTAATTTCGTCCTTCTTACAGAGACGTGCCGAAGCATAGTGGGTAATGGCTCAATCAAGCCCAAAAACCCAATCCACGCCGCTCCTGCGCTCTTCCTACCAGGATACAAGCAGTATCTCAACAATGATACCTCTACTTTAGGGCCCCGTGTGCCCCTAGACTTCTTGGCTCCTTGGAGAATCTTGATGAATCCCACAGTACTAGCTGTGCTTCTTCCTAGTGGCCTTCAGTATACATCATGGACAATGTGCTTGACCTCGTTATCCACTGCGTTAGAAAAGGAGCCTTATAACTACACGGTTATGCGTGTGGGCTTGATGTATTTGCCCCAGGGTATTTGCTCTCTTGCAGCATCGATGATATCCGGGAAAATGCTCAACGACTACTACAGCTGGCGTCGCAAAAAATACGAGGAAACCTATGCTAGCTACGCTAAGGAGAGTCGTCCACCTTTTAACAAGATTCGTGTGCGCCTCGACGTCGCTATCTTTCCCATGTTTATGACATTGTTGGGCCTTTTGCTTTTTGGCTGGGTCCTCGACAAACAGGGCAGTGTGGTTGGTGTCGTGATTGGCCTGTGCTTTGCTTCTCTCGGCAGCGCAGGCTTTATTGCCGTGGTCACTACCATGCTCGTGGATCTTTACCCTGCTAGAGGCCTGACATCCACCAGTTGCATAAATTTTGTGCGATGTATTCTTGCTGCGGCCTTTGTGGCAGCCTTGGATCAAATGGAAAGGTCCATGGGCATTGGCGGAGTCTACACGCTTATGGCTGCATTATGTTTGGCGAGCAACGTATTGTTGGTCGTCGTTGTTGTACAATACCTGAAGAAGTTGAAGAAGGGAAACTTATAGACTTGCATTTATAGATCACGATAGATACGAACCAATCCCGATAATTTTATACGATAAAAAGAGCAGCAAACATAATCCATACACTGGCATCAGGACGGGAGCCGGTGGATTGGTGACCACTTCCAAAGCCTCTGTAACCACCACCTCTGGAGCCGCCACCGCTGGAGCCGCCACCTCTGAAGCCGCCAAACGCACCAAGCTTACCAAAATAATCAATCAAATTGTCACCCAGTATCGTGTCCGACTCGTCTCCATCGCCACTACCGTCAATTTTAATACTGGACACAGTTTCATTAGTTTGAGGACCAGTTGAGTTATTTGGCACCGACGATGGGAGCAGCACATATGATGTCAGCTGACTCTGAGCAGGCTTGGAATCCGTGATGTTGGTGTACAAAGGAGTTAGTGTAGGGCGGACTGCCGCGGAGGACGGTGGTCTCGAGACTTTCAACGTAGTAAATGTGGTTTTGCTTTCAAACGATTCTCCATCAAGCGTAGGTTCAACAATTATGTCTGAGGAAATGACGAAACTTCCTAATTTGGTCACTGTAGACGGACTAGTAACTGAAACAGTTGTTGGAGAACAACCTTCGTTGTCACAGCCAGTTACCACAAAAGTGGTGGCCTCCGGGCAATACGTAATGAACTCAGTTGCGGTAGTAATAACATGCTCGGTGGATCTAATAGTCAGCGTATTTCCTGACAGGTTGTAGGTCGCGTAGATCGGAGTTAGCGAAGCATTTCTCAGGCCCAAGGCAATACCAAGCAAGGCGAGGGATGTGATAAAAGACAGAAAAGTCATTGGACATTTGAAGGGGACGTAAAGCGTCCATTAAATAGCTTCAAATATATGCTGGCCGTTAAATCCAGCAGCAACGAATTATTTTTCTGGCGGCTGTGTTCACGTAAGGATCTGCCAAATATCAGGAAAATATTTTCGAGTTAAACCGTTTGCACCCGGTTTGCTCTCTCCATGTGTGATAGCTCATTGTCCGCATTATACGTTCGCTGCAAGTTGATGCGCCGAGTCATGTCAATCAGTGTGAGGTGCTGCGAAATACCCTTGACTTTTTGCCCTTTGCATGACGAATCTCCCAACCAAGTAGTGAGCTAATTTCTGGCATAGCAGATGTAATTCCAGAACAATGGGCTCCTAGTTCGCAACCTTTTCAGCTTCTTCCGGTTCGTCAATGAAAGCAGGCAACTTGTCCGGAGCCGGGTCGGCCTCATTCAAGTAGCTAGGCACGCCCAAGCCTGATTCATTCATCTCCGATTCGAAATCCATCTCCTCTCCCAAAGCATCAAGCTCGGCGTCTAACTCCAGCTCGGAAATGTCGTCAGGGACGTCATAGCTTGTCAGAAGAGATTCCTGAAGCTCGTTGGACTTCTCTATAAGATCCAACATCTCATCTTGCAACAGTTCAATCTTGTCGATGTCGATTTTGCCATAGGTTTTCTTCAACTGCTTGTTCGCTGTCTTCATGGCGTCCACAGTAATCATGGTGTTCTGGAGGTTATCTGTGGTCATGGATGCCGAGGTCATGTTCCACAGCTGAGTCTCAAGTTGGTCCTTCTGAGCTTCAATCTGCTTTCTCTGTCTCAAGAGCTTCAATGCTTTCTGCTTTAATGCGTTCTTGCCTGGACCGTCTCTCATGCGGCTTATCTTCTGCTGATACGTGGACAACTCCGAATTGATTTTCGATAGCTTAACATCTAGCAGTCCCACGCGTTCATCGATATTTTTCACGGCATCGTTAAGCGATGGTTTGGGTGCATTGCTTTTCGTTCCAAAGAGTCTATTCATGTTGAGTAGATAGTTGATAATGACTTTCGCACAGGTATGCGGAGGTGGCGCTACTCCAGTGTAGAAATCACTACAGACACAAATATTTTTCTTTTTTTTTAGATATATTATTTTAAATTTGTTGCTAGTAACTTAGTATACACTGGTTCTACACACCTGCATCACACTTGCTCCACCAGTAATCAGGCGTAGCCACATACATCCTCCAGCTCATGTCTCAATTACTTCTTAGGGATGTCTGGGCTTTTTTAACTGGAGTCACACAGGTTTTATCATTAACACAGTACTAGATAACAAGCATTATTACTTTCATGATAATAGGTCCGGTATTCATACTTACAAATTATTTTGTATTAGTTTTGGCAAACACAATGTACGATGTGATTGACGGTAGCAGTGGAACACCCGCTGCATTTGCCAAAGTGCATTGCAAGAATTGCGTCAAGACAGTTACTGACACTGTAAGTGAGGCTATTGAGCATGAAAAATATAGCACGCAATGGAACGGAAAGCGAGATGATGATGCAGATACATACAAGGGGCCATTTGATGTAACGACAGTAACCAACAAGTACCCTAAAACGACTGCCTGGATGTTTGCTAGTGGACTAACTTCATGGGGTGCGCTGAGCGTGGTGACTGCTATTGAACATTGTACAGAAGCAGGCTACACGAAATGTGACTGTGTCAGAAAAGTTTCGAAAGCTGTGGTCACTAGTATATTTGCTGTTGGGGGTTTATATATCGCTGCAGATGAATCTGGATGGTGGGGTACAACTTCGACGCAGGAGATCCGAGGCCTATCTATGATATTATTGCCAATTCAACATTGGGCAGCATGTACGATGTCAAGAGTTACGCAGATTATATACCAAGTAGTAGTTTACTTGGCGGCACGGTTAAGTTAGCAAATAATGATATGAAGAGCCAGCTTCTTTATTTTCGAGCCTAAATGAGCGAAAGTTGAGAGACAGTATCCATCGAAATTATGTAACGGAAGATCCATCTGAATGACAAGTTCTAGGTTGCGTTGGATCTATAAAGTGGTGGTATATACTCATGGAAGAGGCGGCAAGTTTTTTTTTTGTTGAGAACGTTAATTGAAGGTCGCTTCGGGATCGGTGTCTCACTCACCTACTCCTCAGCTTTAAAAGCTATGAACCGAGATTATCAAGATTATTGTGATGGTCGGATGACGATGTAAATTACAAGGGCTACCTTAGTACTCAATCTCTTGAAATCGCTTCATGTGGCTCCAATTCTGCCCGTCAATCCGACTTCCTTACGCCTTTTACCGGGTAGCCCAACGACAATACAAAGCTTCCAGAATAGAGGGGCTAAATCTTGCTAGAAATTGCTTAAAACCCAAGTATCAGTTGCATGTGCACCCATAAACACTATGTTCAAATTTTGGCTCTTTAGGCCGGATATTCATCATTTTGCGCGGGTTCAAAACTGCTCTCTGATCCTTTATAGATCACGTATTGCACAATTTCCGCCACGAAGCGCTTCACTAGCTCAGTAGGCAGAGCGTCAGTCTCATAAGCAAGCTTGTGTTATCTGAAGGTCGAGAGTTCGAACCTCCCGTGGAGCACTTCTCTTTTTGCATCGCGAGTAAACCCTTATGCCTGAAGTAGCAGAGGTATGTGACTTGACTCATCAATTTCTACTGGTTTTATTTTTCGTTATCTAACATCAGGTGGCTCACGTCTGTGCGCTTCTTCGGAGGAATGTGTTGGGCTTCAAGATCAAAGAGGCAAAGCTCAATGTCGATACATTGCTCTTCCCAGCGCTCAAGACTGCTAAGGACCCTGAGAGCACGCTAAGTACGTTCAGAGATATTCTCCATGGGGCTGAGATATCCTCCATTGGCCGTCATGGGAAGTACTTCTGGATGAGGCTTGCTAAACCCTCGTTCCCGCCCACCGTGATGTTGATGCACTTTGGCATGACGGGAATGATCAAGCTTCGTGATATCGAGTCACATTTGATCTTTATGGAAGGTGGCGGCGACAAGAAAGTTCTTGATCGAAAGTCCCAAAAGGATTTGGCAGAAGGAACTACCGAGGGAAGTACGAACAAAAGATCGAATAAACCACCTATTGAGACTGACTCAGAAGCTGAGTGGCCACCACGTTTCACCAAATTTGAGTTGCTGCTCGAGAAAAGCGACTCTCCCGTGAAGCTGGAGAGCGGAGAAACCGAGCAGACCGTTAGAACGTTGGATTTCGCCTTCACAGATCCACGAAGACTTGGCAGAGTTCGTATTCTTAGTGGACCAGAGTATGCCACCGATGAGCTTTTGTTGCAGCAGGATCCCCTTAAAAGCCTTGGCCCAGACTACCTGAAGAGTGCTGAAGGCGATGCGGTTAAGAAAGAGGAGAATGGCGACGATTTCTTTGAGTTTGGTGATCCTGATCCGCACCACCATGGTCGCCCCAGACTCACCAAGGACGATTTCGCAGGTCTTGTGCTAAGCAAAAAGAAAGCGATCAAGTCATTACTCTTAGATCAAGAGCACTTTGCAGGTGTGGGCAATTGGGTTAGTGATGAAGTACTCTACCATGCTAAGATCCATCCTAACGAGACCATCTCGAAAAAGGTGCTGGATCCCTCTGATGCAATTTTAGAAGACTTGTACAATGCATTGATCTACGTTATGGAGGAGAGTGTGAAGGTGGAAGGCAATGTGCATAGGTTTCCTGATCATTGGCTTATGATCTACAGATGGGGCAAGGGCCGGAAGGAGAAGGCAAAGACCAAGGCAGGGCACCCTGTGGATCACGTCACAGTGGGCGGTAGAACGAGCTGTTTTGTCCCGGAAATACAAAGAGCTCTAAAGAAACGGGCCAATGACGAAGTTTCTGAGCTGCAGAGAAAAAAGCTCAAGGAGTTCAAAAACGAGGATGAAGATTGATGGCCTGATACTTTGGTTGGCATGCCTGTGCGTTGAGGGTACCTCGATACAAAAACAATGTTCTTATCAAGAAGTGTGCTGATAGCCTTGGTGCTGTACTGGAAAACGATTTTACCCATTTCACCAATTCTTTTGTTTACGTAAAAATACCAGAAACTTATTTATGAAAATATCTCCCCTTCCGCTTTTTACATCTACTACCTTGTACAAATCTCTCGACTGTTCGGTGCGGTTGGATCATTTCTGCAGCCTGAACTCATATCCAAAGAGCAAACATAAAAAATCACTCCTCGATTCAAAATAACGAGAGATGCGTGAAGCAATCGGATAAATTTGACAGAACGCAACTCTCCTAATTGAAGCAATTGAGCTCATTTCAAGCTTACCAGGCCATAGCTGATTGTGTAAGACTAGCGGGTTTAATTCCTCTTCAATACAGTCCTCTACCCCTCCTTTTGCGTAAATTGCCGGAACGCCCTATATGATACCGGCGTCGGAGTTGGAGAAAGCCCCACTTCGAAAGGCATTCGGAAAAACCTCACCTGTGGTCCCGACTTTTCCCGCGCATCGATGTGTCAAACGCGCTCGCGGTCTCTTACCTAGTGGAAATCACGAGGAGGCTGAGCTGGAAAACTCTACGCATTACATTTTGTACTTTTGTAGGGTGATTCAGCTTCTACGGCAATTCATACTTGTTGTATACTTTTTTTTTATGAGTATTTTCTTTGTTGTTGGGTTCTGCGCTTGTGGGGTCCGTGGCTGCGCATAGATTTGCAGGATCCCGTTGCGGAGTAGTCTTGCCCCGAGACGAGCAACAAAAGCTAAATGACAAAAGCTTACGAACTAAGCCACAAATGAAGAGAAGGCGCAATACTAGTTTTGGATCAACTCCAACGTGTGTCTCCATCAATATTTCTCTCGTTTTAACCCTCATCGCCTAAGCGGGGCACTGCACGGCTGTTGGGTGCAACCGACTTCTTCCGCAGTACCCTCGAAAGTCGAGGCTGCCTTAACCGAAATGCTAACACCTTGGGTATAAAGAAGGTCTAAGAAGATAGACGTGTAGACCGGAAATCTAGCAACATCTTGGTGTAATTTGAGTCGAATTTGGTCGAGTTTAACCCGTTTAGGGGTCTCCCTACGAAGAGCGCTATCAGTTCCGAGGGCTCGACCCCTCCCACGTCTATATAATACCTCAATTTCCACATTTTCCAGCCCTCCAGCGATGCCTTCTCTCTTAAGATCCAGCCAGACCCTCCGGTCCAGCATTAACAGGCCCGTTCGTTTCAACTCCCTGGAATGCCTGTCTATTCATACACACACGATCAAGACCCCAGTGGGTATCAAGGCGGCCATTGCAGCTTTGAAACCAAAAACCACCCGTCTTTCGATCGAGGGACCCATTGAGTGCAACTTGTCGGGATTTCAGTTGCTCAATTCACCACTTTTCAACAAGGGATCAGCTTTCACGAGAGAAGAAAGAGAGGCTTTTGGCCTTATAGGTTTGCTTCCCAGCAAGGTGAACAACTTGGACGACCAGGTAGAAAGAGCCTATGCTCAGTTCCAGTACTTGAAGAGTCCGCTTGCCAAAAACGATTTCTTGGTGTCCATGAGAACGCAAAACAAGGTTTTGTATTATGAGTTGGTGAGAAGACACATCAGAGAGATGTTGCCCATCATATATACTCCCACAGAAGGAGACGCCATTGCTGCTTATTCCCACAGATTCAGAAAACCAGAAGGATGTTTCTTGGATATCACGGATCCAGACTCCATTGACGAGCGTTTGTCTCTCTACGGTGAGGACAAGGACATCGACTACATTGTGGTTTCTGATGGTGAGGGCATTTTGGGTATTGGTGACCAAGGTGTGGGTGGTGTTCGTATTGCCATTGCCAAATTGGGGCTCATGACGCTCTGTGGAGGTATTCACCCCGGCAGAGTGCTTCCGGTTGTTCTTGACGTGGGAACGAATAACAAAGAGCTTCAGCACGATGACTTGTACATGGGCAACAAGTTCGACCGTGTTAGAGGAGAACAGTACTGGCTGTTTGTGGACAAATTTATCAACGCCGTGAAGGAGAGGTTCCCCTCGGCCGTTTTGCATTACGAAGACTTTGGTGTCTCTACCGGACGCAAGATGTTGCACAAGTACAGAGACGCCTTGCCCTCATTCAACGACGATATCCAAGGCACAGGTGCCGTGGTCATGGCTTCCATCACCGCTGCGCTTCAATTCAGCGAACGTGAACTTCTCGATACAAAAGTGTTGATCTACGGCGCTGGCTCTGCTGGTTTGGGTGTAGCCGACCAGATCGTCAACCACATGGTCTCGCATGGTTCTACTGTCGAGGATGCTTGCAAGAGGATCACCATCATGGACCGCAGAGGTGTTGTTCTTGAGTCCTTCGACGACTCCACAGAGGGCCAGAAGCGTTACGCTGACCCTGACTCTCTCTGGCAAGGTGTCAACACGAGATCGCTTAAAGACGTTGTCGGAGCTGTTAAACCCACAGTGTTGGTTGGCTGCTCCACACAAGCTGGTGCTTTCACCGAAGAAGTCATCAAGGAAATGTACAAGCACAACCCACAGCCAATTGTCTTCCCACTTTCCAACCCTACTCGTTTGCACGAGGCATTCCCTATCGACATCATGAAATGGACCGACGACAAGGCCTTGATTGCTACTGGATCCCCATTCAAGCCCGTTGACGGCCACGTTATTTCTGAGAATAACAACTGCTTCACCTTCCCTGGCATTGGTTTAGGTGCGGTTCTTTCAAGATGTACCACTATCACGGATACAATGATCTCCGCTGGTGTGGACTGTTTGGCTCTGTTGTCTCCAAAGATGGAAAACCCAAAGAATGGTTTGCTTCCTCCCCTTGAAGAGATTGACGAGGTTTCTGCTCATGTCGCTACTGCTATCATCTTGCAGAGTTTAAAGGAAGGTACCGCTCGTGTTGAAAGCGAAGAGAAACCAAGCGGAGGCTTTGTGGAGGTGCCCAGAGATTTCAACAAGTGTTTGAAGTGGGTGCAATCACAAATGTGGAAACCCATCTACAGACCTTTGGTCAAGGTCCAGCACGTCCCAGAGGTGCACACGCATCAACTTTAATTCTACATAAATCCCCATCACGCCATAAATAATATTAGTCTATAATGGCACTCAGAGCCTTTCATTGAGGAACTTCACCATGCGGTAGATGCCAAAGAACTTGTTCGAGTCAATGTCCTTAATCGTGAGCGGCTTGCCCGCTCTGAGTCCAGCTCCAACCTGCTTGTGGACAGTATCCTCGAAGAACAAAATAGCGTCATGGAGGCCCTGTGGCTCAACGTATAAACTGAGATTAGCGTGGCCAGCTTCATTCCGGCGCTGATAAGTGTAGTTGTCCTCAGTGTAGCCCTCCTCTGTTCCGTAGGCTTTACCGTGGAAAGGCACGTCCAAAGCGTACTTCGACCACTCCAAAATATCGTCACGGAAACTTTCATCCTCTCCAAGAAGCACGAGAACATCATACTTGGGGTCGGAGTAGTTAGGAATGGAAGACCAGTCCAGCCTCTGGCGAGGGGTCTTACCCATTGGTGACCACACAAGCGAGAAAGCGTCTCTCTCACCGATGATCAAGGCCAATTCCGAGATATCCGCAAACTTGGAGTGATGAATCAAATCGTAGTCCTCGCACTGTTTCCAGGAGGATTGCTTCGTCATGTCGTGAGGAAGAGGTGCCAACTTGACCCATGGCGAGATCAAAAGAAGCTTCGTGGGGTACTGGACTGGCTCATCCTTGGCCTTGAGGAATTGAGTATGTCCCACAGCCAAGTTACCGCCAGCAGAGTCTCCCATCAAAATGATGTTCTTGTTGCCCTCTTGCACAAGCCTCTGGTAGCTCTGGTCGAGCTGGAGCATCTGGGTAGGGAAGGTGTGGCCGTTACAAGCGAGTTTGTAGTCCAAAAGCAAAACAGAGGTCTTCTTCTTTATGGCAGGATCAAGCAAGTGGTAGATGGACATGACCGAGCGAAGCTGCTGAGGCATGGTCTGAAGGAAGAAACCACCGCCGTGCAAGAAGAAGATAATTGGATCGTTGGGAGATCTGTCTGGCTGCTTGACGAGCCAAATGGAGTTGGAATCATAGCGTTCACCGTAACCTGGCACATTCTTAGTCAAGGCAGGAGCGATTGTGGGAAGAATTCTCAGAATCAAAAAATCATTGGAGTATGGAGCAAGCCATTTGGAGTCTGAAATTGGCACCAGTAACGCGGTTCTGTAGAGCTTGACTTTAAGAAGATTGGCCAAGGACTTTCTGTATTTGCGAGCCTTGATACCTCCGAAAATGAAGTACCGAAGAATTACCGCAAGGAAGTCGAACGGGAGCTTCAGAAGAATCAAAATAGTTGAAAGCTTCATGGTGTTTTGCCTATAAATTGTGGGGGATAGCTGCAATAAGTAGTGTGTCTGGGGGGAAATGCACGTGAAATTTGCACCGGGCTTAAGCGAAAAAACGGTGAGGAGGGGAGGACGAGGAGAGGGGCGGTCCCTCGGAAAGTTACTTATGTATGAAATAACAGTTTACGGCTAGACTCAAAGTTTGACATTCTTATTGGCTGATGAACAAGGTTTATAAAACGGGGCTGCTTATAGGTGCAGCTTTAATGCAGCGAAAGCGTTAGGCGTTTAAGTATTCGGCTCGTGATAATCGATCACGTGCTCCGGAAATTAGCCTCGGTCCGCAGGTGAAATCATGGCTCCCCTCTTTAAGTTCGGCCATGTCATAAGTGAGCAGTTTGTAGACCATTGGATGAAATTGATGCGAGAAGAATGAAACTGATTTGCGATAACGATATAGAACACGTCTTGGTGAAATTTCAAGACGTGTTCAGCACGTGACTGAGGGCACGTGACTTGCTATCACTCCCCATATATTTCTCTTTTGCAGCTGCCAAGTCCATTAGTACCAATGCAAGTAGCTAGTGCAGCTTCCTCTTATCAATAGGTCTCATCTTCTAGCCCATCTCCACCCCGTTCCTCAGGTGAGCCGTTCAACATCCTGCATGGTATCTACACCCAACTTTGTGCGGGTGAATCAAAATTTCACTGGTCCAAATCCACCTCCACAAATAATGTCCGTTGAAGACCTCAAATCCACCATCACCAAGTTGCAAGACAGAATCCACGCCTTGGAGGCCAAAGCTGGTATTATCCCAGATGTCCCAAAGTCCGTGAAGATGGTCTTGATTGGTCCTCCAGGTGCCGGTAAAGGTACCCAGGCTCCAAACTTGAAGGAGAAGT
The DNA here is from genome assembly GCA_026585945.1 of Candidozyma vulturna. Classification (NCBI taxonomy): domain Eukaryota; kingdom Fungi; phylum Ascomycota; class Pichiomycetes; order Serinales; family Metschnikowiaceae; genus Candidozyma; species Candidozyma vulturna. The sequence goes on from CM048829.1 coordinate 1,910,523, forward strand.
TCTGTGCCTGCCACTTGGCTACTGGTGACATGCTTCGTGCTCAGGTGGCCGCCAAGACCGCTTTGGGTCAGGAGGCCAAGAAGATCATGGACCAGGGTGGTCTTGTTTCCGACGAGATCATGGTCAACATGATCAAGTCTGAGTTGGAGAACAACCAGGAGTGTAAGAACGGTTTCATCTTGGACGGTTTCCCAAGAACCATTCCCCAGGCCGAGAAGTTGGACGACATGTTGAACGACAGAAAGACCCCATTGGAGAACGCTGTCGAGTTGAAGATCGACGACGAGTTGTTGGTGGCCAGAATCACCGGTAGATTGGTCCACCCAGCCTCTGGTAGATCTTACCACAAGTTGTTCAACCCTCCAAAGAAGGAGATGATTGACGACGTGTCCGGTGAGCCTTTGGTCCAGAGATCTGACGACAACGAGGACGCCTTGAAGAAGAGATTGGTTACCTACCACAAGCAGACCGAGCCAATTGTCGAGTACTACAAGAAGACCGGTATCTGGAGCGGCATTGATGCTTCTCAGAAGCCTAGCAACGTGTGGGGTGACATCTTGAAGTGCTTGGGCCAAAAATAGGTTCAGCATACAGCATAGCTTCTGTGAATAGACCTTGGTGTGTATTTTTATACAAAAAGTACCATGCAGAGATTCTGAATTATTGGCCAGGTGGCCTACATAGTGTTCGATATAAAGCTCTGAACGAAGACCATCCCCCAACCCGCTATGTCTTCTCACGCTTGATCTTTCTGTCCTCTGTGCCGTTACTACTTCTCTTTTTGGCAGTCTCCTGCCAACAACTAGCATGCACAATTTTCTTGCTTGCCTTTCCACCTGCAGCGTAGACACAGCCGTCCCAAATCCACTCACCAAGGTTCTCATCGTATGTTGGCTTGATCTGCTCTCGGCAGATCGTGCAAATGTTGTTGGTGATGTTTTCGTGCGAAGGAATAATAACGTAGACCCTCTCTTCCTCCTTCTGTTCGGGCTTCTTGGCAGCCTCCTTGTTTTCGCTAGCATCTCCAAACTCAAGAAGCTCGTCGTCTTTAAATTTGACCCAGTCAAAGTCATCAAGGTACCAATTTCTCGACTGGATGTTGGTCTTGTAGTTTGCCAGCTTCTTGTTTATACGGAAATGCCAGTCCAAATGTATACGTTTCCTCTTGTTTCCAACTTCATCGTCTGTGAAACGCTTACCACACTGTGCACATTTCAGCGCTTTGGCGTCATAGAGAAGTTGTATAGTGGACATATCGAGCTTGTTGTGGTTCACAAAGTTTTGCAATGACTGGCCAAAAGACTCGGCCTTTTGTAGCTTTTTGGAGATTTTGAGAAGCTCTTTGAATTGAGCTTGTTCATAGAGTGACCTACCTGGGTTATTGGCGTCCATGAGAAGCTGCTCAAGTGCAGATGTTGACATACCATCGCTGGCGCTGGATGGTTCGTATTTCTCTTTTGGCATGACAAGCTCGTACACTGGCTTGGATCCCGCTTTCAACGATTGTTCCATCTTCACCAACCCTGAAGCTAGGAGGTCAGCGAAGAGAGCCTCGGCCTTTCCTGGCATTCCAGTCTGTGGCACAAATGGGCCAGGTACTTTCGTGGGCACAGCCGGTGTCTCAGGTATCTTTGGCGTGCTACTGGCGGTGTAGACCTCGGCTTGCTTCATGGACGATAGTTTTTGCTGTATTCCTAGCAAGTCGTTTGGTTTGAGCGCCTGGCTTTGAAGCAAGATTTTGAGCTCCAGCAAGGCGTTGGCCCTGTCGTTGAGCGATGTGTCTGTTGGGTTGTTCACGAGCTTGTTCTTCATGATTGGCAATAGCATATCAATATCTGCTATAAGATCTGTAGCTGAAACGGCAGGCACTTCTGGCTTGCGGTAGCCAGCTTGCTGTAGGAAATTACCAATTTTCTCTAACTCCTCAGGAGGGAAGAGAGGTCCGCCCCCGTTTTTCGTTCGGGTCACTTTCCATAACTCATACATCTTCACCAACTTACCTCTTGTGTGATCGCTCACCAAGACATATACGTGGGAAAACAATTTGAAAATCTCAGGCCCAACAATGATATTATATGGCTGACCGACAATTTTGCAAATCAGATCGAGTAGGTACACGGCAAAGAGCTTCTGTTCTGGGATGCATTTGTAGATTCTGTTGGTGATGACATTGAGAATTCCCTCGGCGGCGTCGGTATTTTCTTGGGCAATCGTCGTTAGCGTTTCTATAATTGGACGAGAGTTAAATGTAAGCTCCTTGATGGACGCCTCGTAGTCCTCCACGATGGCTGGGTCCCACAGCATGAAGAGTAGGTGTTGATGATACGTGAGAAAGTGCAGGAGCGGTTGAATAGCAGGTGGTACAAGTGAAGTAGATGATGGGAAATTGGTGGAGAGGAAAGATTTTTTTTTTTTAGCTGGGAATGAAGAGAGAACGGACGGGATTTTCTTTTTCTATCTTTGCTCAAAATTTGTAGTTCGAGTGTTGTAGGGTGGCAGTAGAGGACATCAACTACGATACACACAGAACAGTGATACAGAACAGTGATACACAACGAGCTATGATACTTATCAAAAGAAGGTCAACTAGAGTTAATTGAGCAAAAGCCCTGGCAGACTCTACGAATTGGGGTGAAATGTTGATTTGTAAAAAATTTAAAAAAAAAAACTATCCTAAGTCAAAGGAACAATGTCTGGGTACTTATTGACTGGTATGTCCCAATCAACACATCATGCAAGAAGGACTATATTTCCTGAGCGAGGCCTAGATAAGATCTGATTGATCGTTGGTGTTTAAAGAAATCAGGTAAAGCCTTTCATCATACATCCTCCACCCTAGACTCACATCTTCCCATTTTGTTCATGGTTGCGAAAGTCATATGAAGATCCCTGAAAGACAAAGCCCTTCTCCTCCGAGCGGAATCAGCAGCTTTCCGTCCTCCTGACATCTGTACACAATAGACTCTTTTGTGCTAAAAAAATAAATCGGGTACCTTCATTAGTTGTGCCCCTGGTGGCCCAATAAGTCCTTCCTATTGCGGTAACGCTCCCCCTACCCGCGGTGTGGGAAAAAAATTTTCGAGCTTATATCAACTTCTTCCTCAACTAGATCCACACATCGAATGTCCCCACCCCCAACAACCGACAAGAAGCAAAGCGGTTTGGCCAGAGTGCTTGGTTCGGCCACCGCCGGTATCTGTGAAATTGGTGTTTTCCACCCTGTGGACACCATTTCCAAGAGACTCATGTCCAACCAGACCAAGATCACATCTGCATCTCAATTGAACTCCGTCATCTTCAAAGAGCACGCTTCCAAAGCTCTTGGCTCCAGACTCTTCACATTGTTCCCCGGTTTGGGTTATGCTGCCGTTTACAAGATCATGCAAAGAGTGTACAAGTACGGTGGTCAGCCTTTTGCCAACGAGTTCTTGACCAAGAACTTCAGAGACTCATACGACTCCTTGTTTGGTCCTAAAACCGGTAAGGCCTTGTTGTCTGCCACCGCTGGTTCCTTGATTGGTATCGGTGAGGTTGTGTTGTTGCCATTGGACGTTTTGAAGATCAAGAGACAAACAAACCCAGAGTCCTTCAAGGGCAGAGGTTTCCTCAAGATTATTTCTGACGAAGGTTTCGGTTTGTACAGAGGCTGGGGCTGGACTGCTGCCAGAAACGCTCCTGGTTCCTTTGCTTTGTTCGGTGGTAACTCTTTTGCCAAGGAGTACATTTTCGGCTTGAAGGACTACTCTGCTGCCACCTGGACCCAAAACTTTATCACATCTATTTTCGGTGCTTCTGCTTCGTTGATCGTGTCTGCTCCATTGGACGTCATCAAGACCAGAATCCAGAACAGAAACTTCGAGAACCCCGAGAGCGGTTTCAAGATTTTGAAGAACATGGCCAAGAACGAGGGTATCACTGCCTTCTTCAAGGGTTTGACCCCCAAGTTGTTGACGACCGGTCCTAAGTTGGTCTTCTCCTTCGCCTTGGCCCAGTCCTTGATCCCCGCTTTTGACAAGCTTTTGAAATAGATCTGTAAATAGAGTGCTAGAGTGTCTAGCCAGGTGTATGATTTAAACGTGTTAGATAGTTATTTGATATAGTGTAGGTATGAAGGTTTCCATTGGTTCTTTTGCAGCCGCTTCTATGCGCATCATGTATAGTAAGAGCAATTGTGGACAGCCGCACGAGCTGTCAAAAGAAGAACTCCATCAGCAGGCGCAACCAACAATGATATCATTAAAAGCCGAAATTTCCAAGTTGGCACCTCCTTCAGTGGTCATCAATCACACGTGCCAAAGCTTATCTGGGGTAATGGATGTCACAACGTGCGCAGGGACTGCACCAGCGCCACTCGCTAAAAGTAGTTCTAGCCTTCAAGATCCATCTCAACTTTTGTACTAGTTCATTAAACACGAGGAAAATTACGGCTCAAGCATGAGGTTCGTCACTTACGTGCTTCATGCCTTGAAGTTCAATATCCTCAGTGTCATCGTGCAAAATCTGCGATCTCATCTGATCGACCTCAAATACTTGACCAGCCCGGCTGTTCATGACATGACCCCATCCACAAACCACCCTGACGATTATGCTAATGAATGTTTCTCAAACAACTTCACGGGAGCACCGTTATAGTGTTTGCTTCAATTTATAGGTAATAGATTATTGGAAGAACTTCTGGAAGTACCAGAAATCTTTGTAGGTGGCGATATCCTCCTCCCACATGCCTACTCCCATAATTCGGTTGAGTTCATCGATATCGAGTTTCCCTTCAAGAACACAAAGTCTGGACACTGCTTCATAACGCCTGCGGTCTCTTTGTGCTTTCTCAACGGCTTTCTCTCGAAGTCCTCCTGAAGATTTACTCATGTTCATGGAGCTCTTCAAAAATGCCTTTGCATTGTTTAGAAGTACGCTCGAGCTTTTCTGGGCAGCTTCAAGGTCAAGCTGGCTCCGCTGCAAGTCGATGTCGGACCTGGCAATGTAGACTTTGCAAATCTGGGCAATGAGGGCTCCCAAACCAAGCTCTGTGTTTGTGAGATTCTTAGTTTTAATCTCCTGGATTCTGGCGCTTAGGAGCTCCTGAGCCTTTTTGAAGTAGACGTTCATTTTGGTCAAAGCCTGCCAGTATGTTTCCGCATCTATAGCCTGGGGGTTCAGGTGAACGTCGTGGCGATCCAAGATTGTATCGATTGCGTCAGCTGCCAGCATATAGCGCTCTGGCACGTCTGGAAGATTACCATCAAAAGAAGCAGCAGCTTTCTCTATGGAATCGGTAGATAGTGCTTGGCAAGTTGCCTTGAATATGAGGTACTCGTGGAGTTGGTCTGATTCAATGGACGCAACGATATCGGCCTGCTGGTTGTTCTGGTCAGAGTATTTCAAAACAATTTCGGTAGCAACATCTTCCATAGTCTGGACAAAAGGCCCAACTAGCGTAACAGCCTCTTCAAGGCTGCCAGCAGATGAAGTCACACTTTCTAGTATGGTCTGCACTAGACCGTAAGCTGAAACCACCGTATCGAGAATGTCAGGAGGTTGTATAGTCTTGCTGCTGGAGTATTTTTGATCTTCCAGAGGAATGTCCAGTCCTTGAGTTTGTGGAGCTTCAGGCTCTAGCATGAATTTGAGGAAGTCTTGGAACTCCAGAACCTGTCTGCGCAAAACCTCCTGGAAAAGCGCCATTGCCTTGTACACGAGATCCTCACTGAGTGTTTCAGCTTCCTCTATCGCCTCAGTGTACACCAAGGCAGCATTAAACTGTAGGTCCAAAGGAGGATTGGTGAGGTCCACTTGAATTGCACTCTCATGGGCTTCCACAATACTGAAGATATTCTGAACAACACTGTTACTGTCACCAGTAAGCACCTCCCCGACATTCGTCAATCTATGCACATTGACCCCGTCCGTCTTTCCATACTGGATAAATACGTGGAAGAGCAACCGAGCTGCGTTGTAGTAGGCATCTAGCAAAAGCGCCTTGTCCGAAGTTGGGACTGACACGGCAGTCTTGTAGCTTACATAAGCTTTTTGGTAAAACCTCAATGCCTTCGCCAAGTCTGAACCGAGCCAGCGGTCTCCTGACTCTTCCTCGATGGCTCCATCTTCCATGAAGTCTTCAGTTGACTCTGACCGCTTCGAAACCCTGTCATTTTCACCTTGACCTAGAACACTGAGTGCCTTTTTACTAAGCTTGGGTGCTTTTTCTGTGGTTAGTGATGTATGGTGTAATTTACTTTCTTCACGTACTCTTCATGGTGGTGATATCTCGCGCATAGTGCTGCGAAATATTCATCAACACTTCATGAGCGGATATACCGTGCTCAATTCCAAGAGCATATCGGAATTGCCTGATCCTGAGGCTCTTAAGGGGAAATTGGCCTATGTAAATTTACCTGTGGTGTGTCTCGCCCTCTTAAGGCGACCCGACATGAACTTTGGGGTGTTGATGGTGACAGATTTCACGGAATACGCTAATAGCTCGTATGCTATGGGAAGTGCACATCCCAGATTGCCAGAATCTTTTAGTATTGGTAAAATCCAGGCCTTGGAGAGAACCAAGGTGTTTGCCATAACGTGTCTGTTGGATAAAGTCGATGCTATGTGGGACAGGCTATGTCTGTACTCTTCACGTATGCGTCAGTATGATCCGCTGGACGAGAACCGATGCAATTTCTCACAAGAGGGTGTTATTGGATTTATAAACATGAGGGTCAAGGAGTACAATTACTCTACAGAGGGGTGGTTGAGTCGCTTTCATATTTGCAACAGAGAGCAGATGACAAAAAGCGCGTTCAAAGCGAACTTGAGAAAGTACTATTTTGGCAGCTTCATGGAGAGGTTCTTGGGTATTGTGGACAGAAGCTTGTATGACAATTTGCTACCGAGTTTCCCTATTGATTCGTACAGAAAGCCCGAGGACCTTGTAACAAAGGGTGTGAAACGGCCATCTGATGATCTAATAACGCAAGCACCAAAAACCAGGTCAATTTCGGCAGCACAGATTACGTACCAGCAACAGTTCACTCAGCTACCTGCTGAAGAGTCGGATGATGATGATGAATTACCTAGTTTTGCAGAAAACGATGCACTTCCACAGCCCACACAGGCCACAAAATCCCAAATCATTCCTATCGCCAGAGCTCAAAGCAAGTGGCTGCGACATGTTGTGAACAAGGTGCCCTTCCCTACGTTGTGTTCTGTGTCCCTTGATGAAGCACCAGGATTCACCACATTCGAAACAACATGTATCCTCGGCAATATCATTCCAGAGGTAGATAAACTATTCATTCGTCCCTACAAAAGAACAGTCAAGATTTCTCCAATCAGACTTGTGCTCGTGGGCTCTAGAGATCAAATGCTTTTCGCAGAACTACACAGCGAGGAAGATACTAACGCGTTCTTCGGAATCCAGGAGGTCGAGGAGGTGCTTCCAAAAATAGAGGAAATCCTGAAATCGCTCCAGCGATTAGTAGGGCTGCAGGTGAAAGTGAGGTTCCAAAAACGTTTGTTGGATCTTGACTTCGGGTACCAGAAACCGTACTGGGCCTGCAGAACACCTCTTACCGGTCTTGCCGACGTGTGGGACTGAATTGGCAATAAGACATTTACAACCCTGAGGCTGATTTCTGTCTAAGTATCGACAAGAAGTCGTATATGGCAGATTATCAACGCCCGCTATTTCCCGCGCCGTTACTATGTCCGCATATAACCGATGGCAGCTCCGCAGAACACGCATTATCAGTGTCAAAATTGGAAATGGGATACCTGCTATAAAGCGGCTTCCATTTCATTGTGGAATTGATTTCTGAGAACCACATCATCATGTACACCTCGGAAATCGCATACTTGATGTCCAGAGAAGAGTATAATGACGGAACCGAAAACGCCGATTCATTTGCAAGGTGGCATAGTTGCATGGAATACAAGCCGTGCAAAATCACAGCATCTGTGGGCATCACGATCGCTTCATTATTGGTCATTGGCTTGCTCTTCGCATGCGTAAGAGGTTATAGATACAGCCTCAGCTTCGGAGAGACTTTTTGCTGCTGTTTTGTCAAGAGAAGAAAGTACGAGGAGCTCCAGGCACCTCAAACTCCACTCGAAGCTCTACCCCCGCCTCCACCTCCACCTCCAGAGAAGCCAATCCAGGATCCATTGATGTACCCAACAAAACCACCCATGACTCACGTGTATGAGCCTCTGGCCCCACCAGCATATTACGCTTCTGAAGCTATAGAAGGGTCATCAAGGGGCTACCAGGCGTCAAGTGACGACAAGTATCCGTTTTAAGTTGGGAGGCTAAAACAAAGGCAGCGTGAGCGGGGTGTTTTAAAAGTGCGATTTCGCAGCCATCATTTTGCAGCCATTTCAAAACACACTTCTCTGCTCTCCATGGTCAAAAACTTGGTGCTATGTTTTGAGGGCACTTCCGAGGGGTTTGGGATTCCGCCGCCGTCTAATGTGATCAAGCTCTTCTCGATGTTGGACAAGTCCAGCCAGATCTGCTACTATCAGCCAGGTATAGGGACCACGTTCGGCGGAGCTGTTCCCGATATCGAGTCCCGAGGTGCCTTTCATCATCATCTTGATCTGGCGAAAAACACGGTAGATGCTGCTTTTGCGCTATCCTTCGACTCACATGTCCAGGCAGCCTACCTTTTTCTCATGCGGTTCTGGGAGCCAGGTGCCCGAACGTACATTTTTGGGTTTTCTCGAGGTGGCTACGCTGCAAGGGTGCTCACTGGCTTTTTGGAGTGTTTTGGGTTGTTTCATCCTGGCCTGGAGGAGTTGGTGCCTATGGCCTGGAAGGTGTATCGTGAGTGGGAGAAGGCTGGAAGGCCTAAACGTGATCCCAACTCGCTGTTTCTGCTCCAGCTCCATCGCATGTTTGGCAGAGATATAAGAATTCATTTTTTGGGTGTTTGGGATACGGTGAACCTGGTTGGCATTCTAACAGACCGCATGTTCCCGTTCACTATTTGCACCGCTATTGTGGACCATGTGCGCCATGCACAGAGCATTGATGAACGACGGGCCCGATTCAAGCATCTTTCTTTTGAGAGCGAGGTAGGTGATTGTGGCAGTTCCCAACCCACAGTATGGAGCAGGCTTCTTGGGTGGTTGCAATCACGTTCTGGACAGATGCCGGTGGAATGCTCGGATAACATATTGGAAGTGTGGTTTCCCGGCTCCCACGGCGACCTAGGTGCTAGTACAGGTTTTGATGAACATGGAAAGCGACTTTCAGAAGTGCCTTTCCGTTGGATGGTTGCGGAAGCATGCAATCATGGCCTCAAGCTTGACCAGAGTAGTGTGCGATCTTACTGGGAGACTAACAAGCCGAACGACTCCATCTTGCTGTACCATCATGACCGGCTTTCCTTCAAGAAGCCTATTTTACCTAGCGAGAAGGATATCAATACCTTTGAGGAGAACCTCGAGCGATTCAACGGACGAGGCAATTCCTCCCTTCTCAACACCTTAGGCTGGTGGATCGTGGAGCTTATACCTTTTAGCACTAGACTCCCAGACGAACAAGGCCGGTGGTCATCCCGATTTGCACCAAACTTAGGTCAAGAAAGAATTCTCCCGAAAAGCGCCCGTTTGCACTGGACGGTATTTTTCAGGCTTTCGATGGTGAGCGACTACAACCCGGGCAACCTTCCTGTGGAGCTCGGCAAGGCGTTTGTAGAGCTGCTCCGGCGAGCCGAGGCGAATATTCCGGAAGAGAAATTTCTTGAGTTGGAGAGTTATACCTTGAATGACATCCGAGAAAGCAATCTCGAGCACATCTGGCAGCAAGTGCCAGACGAACTAGCTACAGCAGAGCCATAATCAATGCAATATGTATTTTCTAGAAGGCCGAAGCGGGAATGAAGAGGTCCGGCTCCAGCCGGCCGCGTAGCGACAGGAATTATTATACAACCCGGAGGGCCTGGTGGTATGCTTATCCGATGACCAAGGTGGAGTCGTCGGAGAACTCGTACTGAGGAATCTCCAAGTTCAAAGGCGCAGGGCCTCTTCTGATTCTACCAGAGATATCGTAGTGGGAACCGTGGCATGGGCAGAACCAGCCACCGAAGTCACCGGCCTCACCAATAGGCACACATCCCAAGTGGGTACAGATACCCAACATGATCAACCACTCGGGCTTCTTGACACGAACCTCGTCGGTCTCAGGGTCTCTCAAAGACGACACGTCCACGGACTCAGCCTCGGAAATCTCGTCGGGGGTTCTGTGTCTGATGAACACAGGCTTACCTTGCCACTTGACAATAACGTTGTTACCTTCTGGAATGGCACCAAGCTTAACCTCAACCTTGGCCATGGCCAACACATCGGCAGAAGCAGACATGGATGAAAGGAAGGCCTCGACAGTAGACTTGGCACCAGCAGCAGACAACAAACCCATGGAGCCGACCATGAAGTAGGTGAAGTTCTTGTTCTTCAGCTCAGATCTCTCGTTAAGGTATGAAGAGAAGTCGGGCTGCTTGTATGGGGTGAGGGCGGAGGCCAGGGTGGTCAATGTCCTGGCAGCACCTTTCAAGCCCAAGCCGCTTCTCAAAGTTCTGTAAGCAAGCATTGTGTGGAATAGATGGTGAGTTGAGATTTTACTTGAGTCTGTAGTAGGTTACTTTTTCGCGCTTAATTCGCAACTCATTCATTGGCTGGATGCAAGCCGGGTAACCCCGGGTGAGTGCTCTTCCACTGCATGCTCTGGGCCCATTGCCGAGCTCATAGTAATTATACTCAAAAAGTTTACATAAACGCTGAATGATCCACCAGTAGATCACTCGTTTTTGAAGAATCTGTTGATTTCCACTGTTGCTGGTGTGTCACGTGCCACTTTTCAACGGTGCAGCCTCTCGGATGTCTTGCATTACTGCACTACTTTTCGCAGCCATTTCTCGCATCCATTCCTTCTATTTAATGCCAAACCCTGCCGACATGTTCACCGCCTTTCCTAGCTTATCGGCCAATTTGCTCTTGCTGTTGTAGTCATATAATGCTAACTCGTTAAAACATGTGTGTGCCACGGGGAGCCTATCGCTGTCTCCTCCAGGTGTTCGGAGTCGACTGATCTTAAGCGTGAGGTTCTGAATCCCCGTGGCTGGTACTCGATCTGAGCCCGTGATGAAAAGAAGCAACTTCTTCTGTTGCTTGTACGTGAGCTCACTGACGTACTCCCAAAACCACTTGACCGTGGCTGAATCAACAGCTTCCTGCTTGCTGGGCCAGCCACTGTAGTTTGTAACTGACTGAAGCACATCAACATCGAACTTGCTTTCGTCGCTTCCGCACAAAAGGAGCTGGATTTCTTCCGGCAGAAACAACGAAAAGGCGTTCCCGTCCACCACGTTGGAAAAGCCGCCCTTGAAAGCACAGAGCTGCTTGTTCATTCCATCCCAGAGGAAGAAACGTGCGTACTTGTCAATGTATAGCTCGCGATTGTCCTTATCGACATTGACATTGGAGCCACCGGGAATGAGCTCCTTGGTGAATCTGTTGCCAAAGAGATCGGAATAACACACCTCGAAAGTCAAGTCGAGCGCTTCAATCTCCTCCGCACTGTATTCTCTCAATCTGAACAAGTTTCGAGCAGACAAAGGGAAAATCTCCTGGTAGTCTGCTAAGCCTATGGGCAAACCCAAAAGGATCTTGTACATGGCGATTGGAAACTTCAAGTCGAGGATAGTCGAGTTGTAAATGGCAAGGCCAAGGATAGCACCAAAAAGATAGTACATCTCAAAATTGTCCACCGGCACCACATTGAACCAGAGAAGGTTGGAGTCTTCAACGAAGCTCAACATACCAGCATTTGGGCTGAAGAGAGCTCTCGTAAGGAGCAAGAACCACTCCTTCTTGAGTCCGCCAGCATCCACGCCGGGCTCATTGATGAACTGAACACGCAAACTCTTTTTCAAGTTATTCGGATTAAGCTGGATGCAGCGAAGAGAGTCCTGAACAATACGCTCACGGCGGACCTTCACTCTAAAGTAAACATCCAAAGTGACACGGCGGTCAAGAGAGTTGATGAAAGCTTCCTCTGCCTTTCTCTCCATCTGTCTTCTGGCCTCGTACTCAAGGATAGCAATTTTTCCACCTAGGGTAATGAGGAACGGGTACTGGCAGAAATAGAATGTTGTACCTGCCGTCTCGCTGAAAGGAGCATGGTTGGTGCCGTGAATGTAGTCAATAACAGTTTGAAGAGCCGGCTCTGCACTGTTTTCACTGCTGCTCAGCTTTCTTTTGCTCAGCCAAGCATCAAAGTCCAATTTAATGTTCACATAGTCCACCAAAGAGTTGTAGAAGGTGTGCACTGGTACCTTGTTCTCGCCGTACCTGATGTAGTTGGCCTTCATGAGAATACTCAATGCACCTGAAGCCGTCCGCAAGTGGTAGTTCAGCGAATACTGATGTATCCGAACCTTCATATCCGACTTCTTCTTCTTCGAGCCCTTGCTCCTTGGACTCGAAGGATTTGCCATCAGTTGAGGGTTCACCGGAGGAAACAAAGAGTCCATACCCTCTACTTCGTCCTTGAGATAGGAGTACTGGAAAAATTCTTCATCGTGTGCCTGGGGCACGCTCCTGCTTCTGGAAACTTTGGGAGTCGGTTTGACAAGATGGGTATTATCAGTGGGAGATACTGGAGCGTCAGGCAGTCCCAGGTTCTTTCTTCTATGATCTGTTTCTGGGATGCCGCCCAGGATGCTTCTGTGGTGGCCACCCAGGCTGCTTCTTCGAGCCAATTGGGGGTTGTTGGCGAAATAAAAGTACTTCTTCAAGTGGAAGGTAATGTACAAGTTTATGAGCTCCACCTTGGCGAGGAATTTATCATGCGACCGCTTCAGAAACCACGAAGCCACGTAGTTTCCAGCCAACGTCGTTTCCGCCTGGGCAATTATGCCTAGCACTCGCTTGAGGATCTCGTAGCAGAGCGCCTGAATCTCTGGAACCTCCACCATGGATCCTATGCGGTGCTGGGACCGCTTATCGTTGTTAGTGAGAGCTTTGGACAAGAACGGGATTTCGAAAAGCACCATCACCCACAGAAGATGGCGAGGATCGTCGCTTAGGTGAAGTGGAAGCCTTTTGAGACAACTGCAGGCTCCTGAAAGCGCATAGTATAGTGGCCTTCTGGAAGGAAGCGATGCTAGGAGCTCAAAGACATGTCTGACCTCCTCGTAGTTCAAGTTAGCTGTAGAGTAGTGCGGTCTTCTCTGTTTCTTGAGTCTGAAGGACTGATTAATGCATGCCATCGAGCCAAAAGCCTGGAGAAGGTAGTCCAGCACAGGCTTCAAGCGATCGTGGAGGTCTCTGCTGTTCTCAATGGGCCTCTCCAATGCCTGATCAACGAGCATCTTGACGTGCTCCAAAGAAATAAGATGCACCGGAGGCTCGACCGTCAAGTCGAGATGCAAAAGATTGGTCGTATGGCAATGAGGACAGCTGAACTTCTGAGCGTCCTCGGGGAAGGTAAGCACCGATCCACAGCAGGAGCATTTGCACACGTTCTTAGACTTGTCAGCCTGCGCCTTAAGATCCAAGGCTGTGTTGGACGGACTGACCTGCTGCTTCGGCGACGAGGAGATCTTGAGAATATCCAAGATCTTCCATGATGACGATGTTTTGGGCGGCTGAGTAGACGCCTGGTTCATACTGGGCATGCCACAGTGCAACGGGACCTGTTGATCAGGCGAATGCTAGGAATATTAAGGCAGTGATAGACGGACCAAACAAAGATCTGAAAGCCAGATCTGACAAAGCGGGTGGGAGAAAGAGTGCTAGCTGGGTAGGAAGAAAATTGACTGGTTTACATGAGCCCAGATTGAAAGCTCGTAATGGCTATGGCACAAACGGGTGCTCTGCACAGTAGGTTGCTGGCGGCTGAGCAGGAGGCAGAGTGTTTGAGGCGGGCAGTAGTGGTGAGAAGAAATAAATTAGATTTTTGAAATCTACGCTTTTCAATGCACGGGTTTTGTTTTAGAAAAATACAGATTCCGCCTTTCGGGCGGTTTCAGGCCGTACCCCTGGAAACACCGGTAGGCGCTTTCGCACCCATTTGGCGACTCTGCGTCTAGAGATCTAGTTGCTTACAGTGCTTCCTTGCTGGGACTGGAGAAGGTGGATCATGGAGGTTCGGCGATTCGGCAGGTTCGGAGAACTCCAAACAAATCCAAAATACGTAGTGCTTTTCATTTTTAAATTGTCTCACTCATAGGTCAAAGCCTTGGGTTCGACCGAAACCCGTTCGCAGCCATTCGTGGCGCATGCTTGTTCTGGGCATCCAAGAAATAGCGGTCACATTTGCCCCTGGGTTGCAATTGTTGGACTGTGAGGAGATTTTATAGATTTTGTAGAGGAAGTGAAGGCCTACGTACTCCGGGCAGACTTTTAGAAATTGTGTTTTGTGATTCGGTGGTTTGCATGATCCAGTCGGTGCGATAGATAAGACCGGTGTTCTTAGTGTTGACAAGGTGATATGGTGATTAGCAGGGACGTGGCGGGAAGGAGTTCGAATGGTATACCAAAAAGTTGACTATCGATGGGTTGGATTGTGGGATTTATTGCTACACGGTAAGGTTTGATGGCTCCCGGGGTATCAGGAGAAGATTGGCTGCGAAATGGTGGGCTAATTATAGCCAGGCGGTGTACAGAGATAAGGCAACTGATCAGGACAATTCGGCAAAGGGACAAACAGGGACAAATTTTTTTTCTCCCACCACTGAAATACCTTACTCTCTTGGACACTAGACCAAGGTCCCTGGTGTTGTCGTCCTTCCTTAATAGGCACGGTGGCTGCTGGTGATCGAGTCGCGAAAGAACCAAGCCTTCAATAAGGTTCGGGCGCCCAACTCGGAAAAAATAGCGTTGTCTTTGTTTGTTTTTGTGTAGTGGCCATTTGCTAGAAGTAGGGCGATGTTCCAGGCGTGCAAGGACTGGTGAGCAGGTCTTAGTCGGTGCTGCCGTGTCGACCCAGTGTCATGCACCAGTCTGACCACAAGGCCTTAACTTTTGAAGAAGCTGAACTGGTTTCGCTATAATGCTGAACTTATTTGGATCTGAAAGTTTTTGGTTTTGGTTGCTCGAATCGTCAGCTGGCAGTGTATCTTCAGTCGTCAATGGTTGCAAATCGCACTGAGCAGTGTCATGTAAGACACCTCCCTCACAAAACTCTTTGGGCCACATTTAGCTCAAAACTTGGCAGCCATAAAACGGGCCAGTTCACTTGTCTTTACTAGTATCAAATAGTACACTGTCCATGGTGACTGTAAAGGGCACAAAACCACATACTCAACAAGGAAACACATTTTCTGTCAAATCGATCAATCCGATTCTACCATTTAAGAATTTCAATGCCTTCCATTGTTCATCAGAGTGGTGCCTGGTTGACCCATACGTTGCATTTCATCCCCAACTCACTGGTAGTGTAGGGCTGATATCAACAGCCGCGAAGCTTTAACCGCAACATGGCTCGTCTTCTACATGTGGTTCAATGCCCCGAGGGCAGCGGGTTCTGCGCCTCCTACTCAGATTCACAGAATCAACGAATAATAGCGGTTGCAAGGGGCAACTATATCCAATTCTACACGTTTGCGCCAGACCACGCTGGGTTCTTGAAGGAGAGATGTAAGACCTACTTCGAACAGCCCATAACCTCTATGGCGAAGGTTAGAGGCAACCAGGGCGACAACTTGATAGTGATTGCCAATAATACCGTGTACGATGTCACACTAGACAAGAGGTTTCTTATGCCTTGTGAGGATTTCGGAAGCTCTCCACAGAACTTCTTGATGTCGTTCAGTGTCAACCGTAAGGTGGCAATTGCAAGACTTTCGACGAACGGAAGAACATATGTGACCTACAATGAGAAGACGAAGCGTCCAGAGGTCAAGGTATCCTCTTTGGGGTGTGCTCAGATCAAACAAGCCGTGTCACTAGAGAACTCAGATACAAGGCTCGCTGTGTTGTACACCAGCTTCGATCTTTCGTACTCACTCAAGTACCTCGAACTAGCTACGGACTTGTCGGTGAATACTATTAGCCAGTTTCAGGCCTTTGTCGAGGCTCCTTCCCTTGTGGTGCCCATGACATACGGTGGAGTCATGGTATTGAGCAACTACCGCATCTATTTATTCCCAGCTCCAAATCAGACAACCCATCTAGCGGACTCCTTTGAGGACCAGAAAGGCACCTCTGTTAGCAATGCCAGAAACGTCATAACCATCGATATCAAGCTGCTTCCATATCTCACCTCGTTGTGGATTTCCTACACCAAAATTGACCTGGAGAGATACTTACTAGCCACAGACACAGGGCTCACCGCCGTCGCATACATTCGCTCGGCTTTTACAGCCTCTGCTGTATCCATAGAGGCATTTAGCATACATGACATTGGAAAAAGCACCATCGCTCAGTCCATGTGTCATGTCGAAAATAATGTCTTCTTTGCTGCATCAAAATACTCCCGCTCCATTCTTTTCAAAATAATGCCCTCAGAACCACATATTCTGATTTTGTCATTCATGCCTTCTTCGCCTCCGGTGATTGATCTCGCGTACAGTTTCCATGCCAATACGTTGAGGTACCTGCCTGACATCTTTGTATGCCAAGGAGGATTCCACAGTGGAGAGTTAAGGAAGATCTCCCATAATTCTTGGAAAGCGACGCAACTATCGACACTTCAATTGGACGATCCCTTTGCCGAGGTGGTTCTGCTACTGCCCACGAGTCCTTTACTGGATTCAAACATTGTGATTGGCATCAAAAAGGCTCTGAAAATTGAGGACATCTACACGATTTCCAACGGACTTCAGAAACATCGCGGGACCTTCGTCAAGACCAACCTTCGATTCCTGCAAGCTAACATTGTCAGTGCCGTCCTCTCTGATGCATTCACAGGGCAGCAAAAACTTCAATCGAAAGACTTTCTTATCAAAAGTAGCGATACAGGTTTGATCAAATTCTCCAAGTTGTTGTCGAGTGGCACGCATGTAAGTGTTTCTGATAATTACATCGTGTTTGAGAGTGGAAGCTCTAAAGCAACGTGTGACTTGCAACTATCCGAAACCGCCGTCACTGCTTTTGATGCGATTGTTTATAAAGATACCTCGGCTTGTTTGGTGGGATACACCGGCGGTCAAATCGAGTTTTTCCGCTTTGATGGCTCCAAAGTTGCTAGTAAGTTGTCCTTAAGATGCGGAGACAAAGATGATGGGCTAAGAGATGCCAAATTTTGCTTTAATTCCAAGGATGAATTGGTTGTTGTCGCACTCGATAACGGGGGCAATGTTCATCAATACTTACTAGAGCACGATGCCGTGATTGCTTCATCAGTGTGGAACTGTAAAGGTCCAGGGCCTATGGCCATGAACTCGGACGGGAGAATGGTGGTTCTTTACGACACCCATAAGGTGTTAGGAGTGGTGCCAAAAAGAGGAAACTTTCTTGACCTCTGTGACTTCTTCTATTCTCCAAAGGCGATTAGAGAATGTGTCGTTCTACTGAAGTCCCATGCCTTGGTTGGAGTATACCTTGAGGATAGAACCTTTGTTACTGTCTCTCATGAAGACAAAAAAGATATCATCGATGCTCATTTCTCTGACAAGTTGTGGACAAAGGTAATCAGCATTCCTCAGACGCACTTTCTTGTTTGCATAAAAACTGACATCAGGCCCTCCAAGGGCCAATCAAGGGTGGCTACACTTAATCTTCTTGATGGCAGAACCATGCGTTTATTGCATACTTTTCCCAACATCTCCCTGCAATTCAGCGACATCTGTTATGTACCTCCCAATGAGCTTCACGGCATAGCACCATTATCGTTTGTGGCACTTCAGACGGGAACTAATTCCATAAGTCGTTTTCCTTTCTTTAAAGTTGAAGGTGATAAAATTATTGAGGTTCCCAATGTCCATCTGATTTTGAAAGATATGGAGCTGGTCTCCTTCAGTGTCATACGGTATGATCCTTATCGAGAATGCCTTCATGCCGCCGGTGAGGACTTTGTCCTGCTTAGCTTTACAAACAATGATGAAGTCCTCGAGTTGAAGGCAGTGGATTCCATCGGCAGGAACTGTGTACTTCAACATGTTACTGACATAGCATGTGGGTCTGAGAGAATCTTCATCTTGGATTCTTTCAGAGGACTATATGAGAAGACCTCAAGCAAGTTCGAATTAAAGGAGCAGAGTGACGATGATTCCAGGATCACCGCTATTTGTGCTTTACCAACTGAATCGAACCAGGAATTTTCGATCGTTTTAGGCGACAGCCAGGGCCGTGTACACATTAACGGAAACGTTTTCCAGGTGTTTTCGCAAATCAACACATTGAAGTATGTCGAGGAAGATGATTCCGTGCTCGTGGGAACTTTGAATGGAGGCATATACAGATTGACGAGCAATTTGGGGCCAATTCCCGAAAATTTGCATGATTTTAGGGCATCACAAACTTCAGTACCTCCATTCGCTTCTTTGGTAACAGGCTCTGATTCAACACGGGTCTATTTTGCCAACACCATCCAGGACTATGTTGAATCTGAGGGACAGCAAAAGAAAGATCTTGTTTTGCTCGACGGGTGGTGCAATGCGTCCGACAAGGGGTTTAGAAGAAGAAAAAGTTTTTCTGACTCACAGACCCGAGAGATTGCGGAAGTTTTAGATTATATATAGAGGCCTTGCCAAAACGCATGGCAATACATCTCTCATCTGCAGTTCGCACCAGAAAAACATATGTTGGAAGTCTCTGTTGATAACTGCAATTACACTAGACACAATGAATTTTGATGACATAGAAATGCTAGATATTCCAGACGATACGTCGTCCACTCATACAGAGTCGTTGAATTCGTCCGACACTCCAGAAACTCCCAGAGAAAAAGAGTATCCCACTGTATCGGAATGGCTTCATCTGGATGAGGACTTGAAGTTCCAATTCGATCTCAAAAGATACAAGAAAACATTGGCACCCCCTGATGCTTTTCAAAAGGCTCATTTTGACTACATCTCCTCGTTGTTCAAGATTGTCGAGGACTTGACCAGCCACGATGTTCAGATACTTCCTGAGGATCCTCTGGAATCCGAGCCATTGGGTGTCGTGACTTCTCTGAGAGAGATCTCCAAGAATGCAAAGAAAGAGGAGAAGACGAACCGCATCAACAACGCATTTACAAAAATTGTGGAAAACTACAGTCGTTTTCTAGACTCCGTGAAAGATGACTTGCAGGATGAGGACTTGGACGCATACTTGGATCTTCAGTTTTTACTTGAGTTCATCCAGGCTAACGACTTTCCTCTCCAAGAACGCCAAAAACCCGAGCTTCTTGTGAAATGGGTCAATGAGTACCACCCAAAGCCTGAAGATAGCTTTGTCGATGAAGTCGTCTATAACACCCCAGAGCCATACTTGCATCCCGATTTTTGGACCACCTACTTGGGCACCCTACTCACACGTGGGATGTTTAGCCATGCTGCCCAATCAATAGACTCCTCGAAGTATCAGCAATTGGGAGAGGGCTCGCCATTGTACACAATTATCGCTGACTTCCATGTCTTAGTTGACAGCTACACATCAATGTCTTTGAAGGGCCAATTTCCAGAGTGGAAGAGAACCGCTTGCGAATTAAGAGACAACTTCAAGAATTTCAGACAAGGCATTGAAGACGAGAAGCATTTGGTGATCGCCAGACAGATACATGAGTTGCTTAGGGCCATCACCGGTCTACCCAAGACCTTGGCGGGTTTCACAGAAAAGTGGTACGAACTCTATGCTGCTCTTGCTCTCTTCCAAGTTCGGGACGATAACAGTGTCTACCAGGACTATTTCGAGATTGCGATGAGTGAGAAGAACAATACTGACCAAAGCGATCTCGAAGAAGCTATCACACACGTCGCTCTGGGAAAAGCCCTTCTTGTCGTTACAGATCTCGACAAGTATGACCCTGCCACTGCTGCTTACGTCAGCAAACTCTATGAACTCAAAAGCCTTTTCTTTCCTTACTACAATGCCGCTTACAAAGAGTCGCTTATCAACGATAACGACATCAACAAAAAGTACATTTCAGACTACCTTCTCACAAGGCATGCATTCGAGTGTTTTGAAGTACACCCACTTGCCAACGTGGGTATTGGTCTTTTCCTCCACCCAGTGATTACGCCGACCGCTGACTTTAATTTAAAAAACCGCAAGATTGTTGCCGAATTCTTACCGCACTACAAATGCTACACAAACGACGACATGGAGTGGGCTCTCACTGTGTGTGCAAAACTTAATCTTCCGGAGGTCGCCAAAAAGCTCTATTTGCAACAAGGTAAGATGTCGATGGAAGATGGCCACTTATATGAGGCTCTTAATATGTTCGTCAACTGCTATGACGAAACATCCACCTCAAGGGAATCCTCGCTGGCCATGGAGAGGATTCATTACATTGTATGGGAGCTTCTCTTCCAGGATGCTCTCTTGAATTGCCTTCCTACTGAGGACGACCTCTTAAATAACATCATTGCTCGTCAAGTGGACCCATCTTTTGAGGTCCATCCAGTCATTCGCCAGTGCGTTGCTCCATATGCTGTCTTGGTAGAATATCTTAATGCCATTGCTGATGAGCGTTCTTTCAAGAAAAACATATCTCGTCTATTCCATTTGATTAGATTCAAGTTCATGCCCAAAAAGTTCGTGCCACTTCTATTTGCACAGCTCCTTCCGTTGTTTTCCCTGCCACAGCTCACGCTACCAGATCTTATTGTGATGATTGAACTTTTAGACTCGTTCGAGATGCTGTTGAAAGAGGAATCGGAGGATATTCTGAAATTGTATGCATTTGCGGTGGAAAGTGCCGATGAAGTACCTAGCGAGCACGACTGGAGAAAGGTGTTGCAAGCAAAGGGCCAGACAATACCTGAGACGGTTAAAGCATTGATCAAGCGCCTCCGCAACGACATTGCCATGACAATTGGCAGAGTCTACATCAAGCAGTAGATATTTCATCTATTTCGATAATGTATAGGGAAACCGATCATTGCCTCGCCTACAAGTTGGGATAGAAATGAAAAAGAAACAGAATGTAAATATGACGGTCAATGACAGTTGATGAAGGAGATGATCCTATTTTGGAGGAGTCTTAACAAGTGACGTCCTGACTGGCTCTAGAGTTCAACAACAAGGCGACGATCAAGCCGTACAAACCCAAGACTTCGGCGAAAATCAAAATCAAAAGCATACCGACGAACAATCTGGGCTGCTGGGCGGTACCTCTAACACCCGCGTCACCGACGATACCAATGGCAAAACCAGCAGCCAAACCAGCCAAACCAACGGACAAACCGGCACCCAACTGGATGAAGCCCGAGTACAAGGCCATCTTCTGGGACAAGCCGTCGGTCAACAAGACGGCCACGACCAAACCGTAAATGGCAATAATACCAGCCAAAATGACAGGCACAATGTTCTTGAACAACAAGTCAGGTCTCAAGACACAGGTGGCACACACACCAACACCAGACTTAGCGGTACCGTAAGCAGCACCGAAACAGGTGAACACGATGGCGGCAGTGGAGCCGATGGCACCAAAGAATGGAGCGTAGACTGGGCTATAATTGTTAGTATCAAGATTGCGGTGACGATAAGCGATCCCACGAATTGGCCAGCGTGGCTGCCCTAACAGGATTTGGAAACGCCTTCAATGTACATACCACAAGTCGGACATTATTCTGAGTTAGTGGCACAGATGGATGAGGTGAATTGTAGCGACAAGTCAACCGATAGATTACAGGTGGCTAACAAGAGACGTAATTTTTTCTCGGGGTCCGTGAGCGGTGTGCTGTGCTGTGCAGGCCCATGTGCTTCAGATTACGCACGTCTCAGTTAACCACAGGCTGGTTGGGTGATTTGGGTGATCCCGGTGGGATTTGAGGCAGCTATGTGTTTGTGATGGTATTTAGGGGATTTAGGTTCTGTGAGTGAGTTTTATTCTGCAATTGGGGTAGTGTGGTGGTGAAGAGGGTAGTACTTTAGCTGGTGAAGGTTTCAGCAGCACACATATCACATATGATTGGGCAGGCTTGAAAAACTTTTTATGGTTTGATTGTGATAGAAATTGGATTAATTGGAGGTAATTTTCTGACTGTTAATGATTGCCTTTGAATGCATGGTTAATTTGAGGTTTGCGTTGATTAGAGGTTGTTAGGAAACGGCTGCGAAATTAGGCACAACATGTGTTATTAGGGAACGACATGAACTGGCAACACAGATTCAAATCTACTCACGACTTGTATTCTAGAGCAACTATTTGATGAATAAAGCCCGTGTTTGCAGGTGAGTTGCCATTACAGGAGGGGGTGTTCGATGAATGCAAGTATGATATCGTCTCCTTCCATGAGGCAGGAGCAGATAACAGTCGAACAAGAAAGAATTGCACTATGGGGACTAAGCTTTGCGTGCGTTTGGATACGGCTACGGATCTGCTACCAAGAGGTAATCATATTTATAAGGCTACCTAAACGGCCTGTTCTATTCAAACACCTGATTTCGCAGCCATTTGAAGACCAAAAACCACTGACACCTCCATCGGGCAAACCAACCAGCCGCCTTTAGTCTATAATCCTCTTTTTCCACATACCGACAATGAAATTCCCAAAACCATCCATTTATACCCATTTCAGCCCATTCCTCTAGGGCCACCACTGCTTTTCCTGCACGCATTTCACACACCAACCTCATCTCGCACAGAGCTTTTTTTTCTTCTCTCTATCGGTGAGCTATTTTGCAAGGAGCCTAATCAACAATGTCTAACCCTAAAGCCTTCCCTTTGGCCGACTCGGCCTTGACCCAGCAGATCTTGGACGTCGTCTCCCAGTCCCAGAACTTGAGACAGCTCAAGAAGGGCGCTAACGAGGCCACCAAGACCTTGAACAGAGGTATCTCTGAGTTCATCATCATGGCTGCTGACACTGAGCCAATTGAGATCTTGTTGCACTTGCCTTTGTTGTGTGAAGACAAGAACGTGCCTTACGTTTTCGTGCCATCCAAGACTGCCTTGGGCAGAGCTTGTGGTGTTTCCAGAGCCGTCATCGCTGCCTCTGTCACCTCCAACGACGCCTCTTCGATCAAGAACCAGATCTACGGTATCAAGGACAAGATCGAGACTTTGTTAATTTAGATTGTATAATAGCATCTGGGGTATGAAGGTGTAGCGCTGACTGTAGGGTCATGGACGTAACGGCTGCCAGAATTGGTAGCCAATAAGTTATTGCCCATTTAGTCATTCTGGACCTTCTTTATCCTAATAAACAACTGTATTCACCATGTTTCACTGCCAATGTAGGTATTCTGTAATGTCATCTCCATCGCGAAAATTATAGCGCATCGCATCAAAGTAGTATCATCTACATGGTTGAATTAAAGACCGCTGAGGGCACCACCAAGCACCTCAGGTCGAAGGGCATCCTGCCTCAGGAGGCTGTGGCTACGGCAGATGCTCTTTTGAGCGGCTCTCTCGACGTTTTCCTCCTCAACAAACACCACTTTGTGTTTGACCTAATATGCGATCGTATGAACGAGTTCACAGGGAAAGACTTCAAATCATGGAAGCTTGAGCCACTGCTCTGGAGGCTATGGGGCACAGTCTGGCATCTTATGGGCCTGCTGCCATTAGATCTCGATGCAAGAAGTCGAAGCTTTCGCAGAGTCAAGTTGGTCTCCATCATGACCAGTGTGATAGAACAAGCTGATGCCGAGGCTTTGGATGCAATGTTTGCCTGCGTTGGCGAATTCCTTGTATCTGGCTACATTGAGGCAGACGAGTACACTGTTACCGGGCTTCTAGGTGCTTATGCTGAATGGCTAGAGAAGCATACTACTGAGACAGTGAACAATTGGACACCTGTGGTGATCCAGCTTTTCGAGCTTCCTAGACAATCCTCGAATTACAAACCAACTAAAAAAAGTACGGCAAGATACTTCGCCAATGTGCTCCCACATCTTCTCAATTTCCTATCTTCAGATGTGGATGCATCGCTTAAACCCACAGTGGAGCTTCTTGCTCGACAGAACAGAACATTTCTTTTTGACGTTGAGTCTGCTAAAACACTTTGCTCCCACATGGACGATGTCACAGCTCATGAGAGTCTCACAGACGCTGCTGTGGAGTATCTCTTCCACGAGGTGATTCGCAATTTGGCTGCTACGGACATTGCCTCGTGTGAGAGTGTCTTTGTTAGCATCACCAAGAACGAGCAGTTCAGCCAATTGTCGGAAAAGCTCCTCCACTTCTTGGCTAAAGTCAACAGGGCGCTTTCCACAGACTTCTTTGAGCAATTGTACGCTACAGAGATGACGAGACAGCCAATAAGATGGGGACTTGTTGGACACATTATCTCCTTGAGCCCTGAACTAGCTCAAAAGAAGACAGATGATATTATAAAAGCAAGCGAAAGCCTTAGCGCAGAGGACATCAAGATAGTTGCATCTAGTTTGGCCCAGGGATATATACTTGCCAGAGACTTCGACAAGTTCATTGGAGAAGTGTATCCCCGCGCATTGGAAGCAAACTCAGCATGGTCTTCAGATGACGTTTTGGACCATTTGGCTTCCAAGTGTGACGAGCTTTCAGGCAATCAGATTGCAACCTTGATTCTGGAGGCATTGAAATGCAGTGAGAAGAAGAAAGTTGTGCTTCTTTTGAGGGGCCTCCTTCGATGCTCTGTCTCCAAGCAAGAAGCTTCTTTTAAGGCCTTTTCTGATGAATCGTACCTTCAGAAGGGCTGGTCAGAGGTGGTCTATTACCTTCTATGCATATACGGTGATGAGATCAAGTTAGATGGTATATTGAAGAGGGTCGTTCCAGATGGACCATCTACGAAGTATGACTTCTTCTTGACATTCAGAGTTGTTGAGTTGACAGGGGATGTGGGAGCTTTGAAGGAAAAGAAAATAGAGAAGTTTGTCAAGAAGCTCAGCACCAATGAAGCTTTTGCGTACGCGAAGAGATGGCTTGTTCTCATGGACCTGTTCGATAGCATCAACACAGCACTTTTACAGAAGTTAGTTGAGGGCTCTAGCGAGCAGTTCTTAAACTTTTTTACTACCGAAGCAACTCTCATCTATGAACTTCCCGGATTTTTGACATCGCTTGCTTCATTCATCGTCAAAAACCCGAAGTTTCCATACACCAAAAACCTTTTTTGCATGATGCCTTCGACGATCTACAGAAAGTTCTTCTCATCCTTCACTGACAAGCTTTGCAGGGATGCTTTGAAGGATGAAGAGGCAAAGATCATTCTCAGGCATGTCTATGAGGACGCAAATGGCTCCTCGATTCTTGAGAAAGACCTCGATTTTTTCAAGAGATTCACTGCATCCGACAACTCTGAACTTACAACACAGGTATCGCAGCTCATTTGGAATGGTCACATAACTCGTTTCAAAGATTCTGCATCTGCTGACTTCGCCAACAACGCACTTAAGCATTTACTCAAGTCATTGAAGAAGAAACCTGCTGCGGCTGATATCAGACTTTCTCAGGTTGTGCTCAATGGCAAAAGACCGAAAAACGCAGACTTCCAAGCATCTCTTGAGGCCCTTTGTGACGCTTATGTCAATTTTGTCACCAAGAACAAAGATATTTCCGATGAAGAGATCAACGTTCTTGCAAACCTTCCATCGCCACTTTCCGACAAAGTAAGAGCACTGTTGAAAGCATTGCTCAAGGCAGCAGGCAATAAAGATTTGGGTACACCAACGAAATCAAGCCCTTTTTGTTCTCGCTACGAAAACATCAACAACCGATCTCCATGGCGCTCTTTTCCTTTGCAGCTTATACTTAGCTCTACAATTGGACTCCCCACGGCTCATTGATAGTCTCTCAGCATTCTTCAAGACATTGTCTCAAGAAGACTTTTACGAATTATACTTGCATTTACTCGCATCTTGTGAAGATGCTAATCCACCATATTTGGACGCAACGGTCAGATTACTATCTACACTTCCTCATCACCTCGACAAGACTCACCAAAAGGAACACTCCAAGTTGTTTGTCTCAACAATCCTGGTTATCAGTCTGCGCATAGAAGACATAGAAGAAAAGCAGACCATCATTGGATTTCTTTCTGCATTAACCGTCATGCTTTCGGATCATGTCTGGATTGTCTCTCAGTATTCTATTGAGCTTATTTTGGCCACCGTTGGTCTCGTTTTTAAGAAAAGCCAACATCGTGACAGTTCGACTGTCTTCATAGCAGCCATCGGTCTTGTATCATACATTGTGTTGTTTCATCGTTTCAGACTCACTTCACGTTACCATCTTCTCGTGGCGATCCTCGTGGAGGCCATGAAACACCTTACTCGAAAGGATGTGACAAATGAAGATGCCTCTGTGTTTGGAAGAATTTTGGTGACTCTCAGTGAGCCTCCAATCCAAAGATCTACCAAGGAGAGTGACTCTCTCACATCTCAGTCTGCCATCTACAAAAGAGCCATCAGAAGACAGGCACACGTTTTGTTGATTAATTATGTGCATATGCAAGTGTCTGCGCCGTTGAACAGCTCTGTCACGGACGCATTGATGCCCGGTATCTACAGTGTCTTTGGGCTTTTGTCAAAGGTCGAGTTGCAGCTCGTCAACCAACTCCTTGACCTGCTGGGCAAGGTCTATTTTAAGAACTTGTACCAGAGTTTTAAGGACCACGGTAAGTGGAAGAACTGATGAATCAGTCCATATTAGGTACCCTCTGGAAACCGGCACGAGATGCCGCAGAGCTAAGATAGGCCCCAAGCATTTCAAATCTGCTCCAAACCACAGCATCAAGATTATCGTAGGTAGTAGGGTTATGCAATTCATGAGTGGTGTGCTCATATCTAAGAATATCTTTCCTTGTGATGGAGCCAACCAAGAGTCCGTCTTTTTGAACAAGAACATGACGAGGCCCAAGACGAACAAAGATATCCATGAGATATTCTAGTGTACAGTCGATGCTGACGACAAATGGGGCGGGATTTATGATTCCAGCCATATCGACGCCTGATGATTCAGGGGTAGGCGATGATTTGAAATAGCACTCATTTTCGTTGCCGTGAGTTCTCACAACATAGTCCAAATCGGATCTTGTCACGTAGCCAAGAATCTCCGGTGCCTCTTCGGACATGACGACGGGGTACCCTCTGTATGGAGTTTTCTCAAGTATAGTTTGAATTTGAGAAATTGAGTAATCTCTGTCGGCAGTGAATATGACGGTGACGGTAGACATGGCTTCAGCAACCGTCGCATCAAACCTGAACTCTTCCTTTGGATCAATATAAGGGAGACCATTGAAAACAATCATCTGGTCTGCAATACCACCTTGTCCGAATTTGTCATTGATCAATTTAGTGACTGTTACTGCAACCATGGTGGGAATGATGTAGCGAACAGCTCCAGTGAGTTCGAACATGATAATAGCAACAGTCACAGTAAGATGTGTAATACCACTCAAAGCGGCGCCAGCGCCAATGAAAGCGTATGTTCCTGGAATGACGCATGTCTGATCCGGTGCACATGTTCCGAATATGGAGGAATCGGGATGAGCTTGATATATTTTTTCGACAATGATACCGATGGCTCTACCAAAAGTAGCACCAGCAGCCATCGAAGGAACGAAAATACCAGCGGGAACTTTGCAGCCATATGTGACGATTGTCAAGATGGATCTGCCCAAAGTCGCGATTATCAAGGAAAGGAAAAGTGTGGTTTTACCTGACTCAGCTTTGCACAATGCATGCAGTGAGTCCGAGGAGCAGTCATTGAAGAGAGTCTGCATGACCTCTGTCATGTCCAATTTCAAGAACTGGTTGAAGTAGCAAAAAGCCGCACTTATAATTGCAAGAGTGACGACCTCGTGGATGGCATATGGCACCAAGTATTTCTTACGAAATCCTGCTACCCTCTTGTTGAGCTTAGATACGATGACACCATATACACCACCAAATACACCCAAAAGAGCATAAAACGGTAGGTCGAACCAATGCCATGTGTTATGGTAGGAAACCTCAAAAAGGACCAATTGACCCGTGCGGAACGGATTGAGCGTGGATAAGGTTGCAACGGCGATAAGGGCACAAACGTAAGACTTCCAAAGTGTCAGAAGTTGGAACACAGAGGCAATTTCCTCCATTGCGAAAAGCACACCACCCATGGGAGATCCAAAAGCGACAGCAACGCCAGCTGCAGACGTAGCAGTCAAGAATTCGCGCGATTTTGAAGCGGACTGGCGGTATTTCTTGAAAAGCTTTGCAATGCAATTACCCACGCAAACAGCATAGTGAACTGAAGGACCCTCTTTCCCTAGGGAAAGACCCAGTGCAATTGCCAACGGCAAGCCCAAGCCCTTGATGGCCAAAGTCCACCAGCCCAAGAATCCCTTCATGACGAAGCCTGACACGATACATTTGATCTCAGAAATACCTGACCCAGCTGCTGCGGGAGCGAAGCGTCTCACAATAAAAGCACCAATACCCAGAAACACTATCAGCCACAATATGTAAGCCAAGTATCGTAGAAACCCGAATCTCAGCCATGGCTTCCAATTATCACATTCCTCCTCCTGGTCCCAGCAGCAGAAGCCCTGACTTAGATAGTAGTTCAGCGAGCAGTAGCCTAGTCTCATCAGCGCTAGCCAGGCTGTTATAACATTAAGACACAGCGCAATGACACCAATGATAATTCCCATTGCCATAAGCACAAGCCATGTTCGAGCGTTTTGCACAATCTGCTGTTTCCACGAAGTTACAGGTCTCTTTCGTGCTAGTCTTTCTCTATGTTCCTCCAATTCGTCGTCCATCCAGTCGATTGTGACAAAGTCGTCATAGCGTGCCACGGCACGCACTTTCTCCTGGTGAAGCCATTCTCCTGTTTGCTTGGATCGGAGTTCTATATGTTCGTAGCCTTCCATTGTGAAGAAGTAAATGTGGACTTTCCGATATATCGCATAGTATACTTGGCATAAGCCCGTGCACCATGACGTGGGGGCTTTGAAAAGCAGGACCTATGGGGTCCCAGAGGATGTAAGAAGAGATGTTTTGCATTTATATGGGGAGGAATAGCGCCTACGAGGCTGAGAAAATAATTATCATGTAGCTGCTGTGAACGAGACGGCTACGCACGTCAAAGCCACGTCTGATTATCAGATCAATCAGTGCGAAGACGTCAAGGAGTCGGAGCCGAGAATTATACCCTGAAAAACAAAGTGCTCAAAAAAAATACAATGAGGGTGAACTGTCATTTTTGTGTTGAATTTGATTGGTTCTTTTCGTGCAAGGCTTGGTGCTTTTGCATCCGAGCTGCGCCAGGACTATTAGTCGCCTTGCATATCTAGATGCTTTTGATATGAGACACCTATGAGATAAATATTGGATTCCACCGTCTATGCACTTGCCGCATACTTTTGTAAGTTGCTTTCAAGCTCCTGATGGAGACCCTCTATGTTGTCTTCTCCCTCAAAATATGTCATCACGATGTTGAGACCTCCTCTTGGACATGAAACCACGTTGAGCACGAAGTCAGAGGCCCCAGGAGCCATATCTTGGGAGAAGATGATGTCATCGATTGTGAGGTCTTGTCCTTCGTGTTTGTCGACGGGGAAGTTATAGGCACCTACATTGGAAATTTTGATGGCATCAGCCTTATTAGCGCCCACAATGCCTGAGAAAAGGTGCTTGTTCTCTTCATACTCTGACGCAGCTTCAGCAAAGGCTTTCTGGGTGTTGAGCAATCGCCGGTTAGCAACAGTCTGCTTCAATTCCAGGTTAACCTTTTTGACAAGCTCCCACGAAAACTCCTTCACGGGCTCAAACAAATGCGGGAGACCCATATGAGCAAAGTTTCCAAACATCTTGTAGTTCTCTTTGGTGACTATCTGCTTGTTTGGCTCATCAACTGCCTCAGGTGAGAGGAAACGCCTGAGAGTCACTGCGATCATTGCAGACGTGTGATGGTCATCGCCGTAGACAGCATTAAAAGTCAATGCCTGGATGCAAGCGAGATATGAGGTGAATGTGACACCGTTTGCCTTGCATGTCGCCAAAATTTTGCAAAAGAGGTCGGGATCAAGGTGGATCAACTTCATGACTTTGATAGCGTTAAGCGACGCCGGAAATCTTCCAGGCCATTTGTTAGGATATCCCACTGGCGGAGTATTGGAATAGTGGTTTGCGTCTCCATGCGTGTAGTCTAAATGTTTTGCTTCCATGATCATTTCCACAGGTGGCGGCAAGGAGTTCTTAATATACTGCAAATCAACATCAGAGTTGAAAATCATGGTATCAGGGGTGACCAGCTCGGGAATAGCGCCATAGTTTTCCTCAAATTCACCTTGGTTCGCGGGATCAGCACAGTAAGCCAAATTGTCCAAGAAAATGGCATGGAATTGCGGTGCAACAACGCCGTCGGATGGTGTATGCTCGAAAGCAGCACCAAGGGTGCTTTGACCAACAAGAATAAGGCAGAAAAGGGGCAGCTCCTCGTATAGACTGCAAAGCTTATCGCAGCATAGACGACGGATGAACGCCTCGTGCCACTCCTTTCCCCCAACAGAGCCATCTTCCTTCTTATAGATGTCACCAAACTTGGCACTCTTGATTGGCCTGAAGATCGAATTCTGCTTCTCTTCAACCCTGAACACGTTGCAAATGAGAATGTGGTAGTCCAAAATCAGCTTTCTCAATGCGGCGTAGACGAGCTTGTCCTGTTTAGATAGATCCACTGAATAGGTGCCTATGGCGGCAAAGTTCTGATAAAACCCCACAGCATTTCTGCAACGGAAGAAGTTCTCGTTATTGCCTAAAGGGCGCTCAATAACAGGATCGGCCATGGCTAAAAAATAGCGAGCTCAACGGCTTAAATAATCGCCGCCTCTATACAATTCAACGGCTGCAAACCAACAGTGCGATAAGGGCGCGGAATATGACTCAGCTCACCACAGCCAACACTATCACGAGAACAATCACCAGAAGCACTATGAGCAAGATACAGCTCCATTTGCCTTTACGTTTCTGGTACTCATGAGCCTTATGAAGCTCACGTGAAGCCTGTTGCGTGTTGCCATGGAGCTCTTGCACGTTTTCTTCAATGGTGTCTAACTGCTCTCCCTGCTGATTGACCAATGTGCTAAGGTCTTTGAAGACGGAATTCACTTCCTGAACGCTCGCGGCTACCCTATCAATCTCCCTGTTTCTTTCCTCTGTCAAAAGAAGGTGGTACTGAAGCTCTGTCTGGTCAATCTGCTCTTGAGTGAGCTGCTGCTGCTCCTGAGTCTGCTGCTCTGGCTGCTTCTGTAAAAGCGGTGTATCCTCCGTATCTAAAGACTTGAGCGGGATCGCCACTTTTCTGCTGTTATACTGATCCAGGGCCTCCTTGAAACTTTTATGAAGACTGGCGTAGTCCTGGGAGATCCTCTCTTTTTGCATTGTTTGACGCTCAGTGACTTCCAAGCTTTGGTCAATTGCCTTGTTGATGTTCACCGTGAGTCCTGCTATAGCGGCATCCAAACCGGCGATTTTGGTTTGGAGCAAATCAAGCTTTTCTCGAAGATTGGCACTATCTCTTTTGCTTCCCACGAGCCTGCGCTGGGAGTTGAACTGTGATATCAAAGAACCGAATGTCTGGATTTGTGTGGACGTGGAGGAGAAGATCTTGTCGAGTTCAGACCCGCCACCACTTGTGGAGGCCGGTTTCTGGGCCTCGAGGTCGTAGTTAGCAAATGACATGTGGTGGTCGAATCAGTAATGTATGGATGTATGGATTATGGAGGGATTTGGGAGCGTATTGATGGTTATGGCGTTTATGTGGGTGGTATTTATAGATGGAAGTATATGTATTGTGAGATAAGGAAATGCAGGTCAAGCAGTTACATGGCGGTTATGGTTGAGGTTACACGACAAAACCGTGAATTTCGAAATTCTGAGAGTTTTTTTAAAACAATGATGAGAAATGGTTCACTGGAGTTTTTCAATGACAGTCTTCTGGTCTCAGAAGGGATTGAAGATGTGAAATCTGGAAGGAGATGCTGGCTCACATACCGTATCAGGATCGTCTTGAACCACTTCGTTCCAATTGGATTAGTTAATTGTTTGGATTAGATGAAAAGATTGATTAATTTAGAGCAGTCCGTATTTGAGCCAATTTTAACTTGCTTTGTCTGTCAGTTCGTTAGATTGAATAGTTCGCAGCCATCGAGTTCAGACCAGTGCCAGTCCTGAAGAATTACAAAATTATTGGGCCAAATCTTTCCCTCATTTTGCGCAGACATTAGAATCTATCGTTCATTCAATTATACGTCCCATGTTTAACACCTGTTCAACATACGTACATTCAAGAGCAAGTGAGCTGATGATAACATTTGACTGCCCGCCAATGATATGATGTCCTTTCATGTCTTATGGACCCAAAATGTGATTGAACAGAATTGACTTCCCAGCATGTTACCTAACAGCACTAACTACCTCACAAGTTAGAGATGCGGAAATTCCGAGCTACTAGAGATAAATTCTTCTTACCCGTGCATTTACGTCAATGCAATAAATACAACTACTTTTCTGGAATTTGACGTTTTTGTTTCATCAATCATGAGTGGACTCGATTAACTGTGTAGGCCTTCATCTGGAGCGCATACCACGTTTTGCAACCACGCACCAGAGCATTTCCCAGTATCTGATCAGTGAACGAATTTTGGCATTCTCATTAACTTGTGTAAGCTCAGCAATTTATCAAGATACAAAGTAATATTCAGTTTAGTCGTTTCCCATAGATTGCCCCATTTTGTCCAACTAGTACCTGATGCCTCCACGCTGATGCAGGTTGTTGATGGCGCGTAGAATCGCGTACCGCGTTCTACTACAACCACCATCTCTTTTTACAGCAAATCCGATTAATGCTGTCTAGAGCCGCCAAAAGAGACAAGCTCAAGCGGCTCAGAGAGGCCCGGCGGACCGGTACCATAGCGGCCGTCCTGGACGAAGAAAACGAGTTCATATACGATGAGGTTGACGAAGACACCTACAGGCAACATAAGAGAGATCAATTGATGAACGACGACTTTATTGTCGACGACAACGGCGAGGGCTATGTTGACAACGGTGTGGATGAATGGGATGACGCGACGCGGCCCAATTACTACTCTGACGAGGAGGAAGTGGAAGAAGTCGGTACGAAGAAGAGAAAGAAGAAGCAGCAGAAACCCGTGAAGGTGGCCAAGACGGCGCAGATCAACAATTTCTTTGCGCCAGCAGCAGCTTCGAAGAAGGCTGAGCCTGCAAAGAACGCCGCCATCGACGATATCTTGGACGACTTTGACGTGAAGCCCAAGAAGGCCAATGTGTTTTCGCCCTTTGGCACCGCTGCACCCAAGAGCAAGAAAGCCAACGCGTCTGCTTTCAGCTTCTCGACTGCGTCGCGTGACAAGAAGAAGGTCAAGAAGGAGCCCGAGCTCGATGCCTTCGATACTACCGTGGATTCGGGTGAGGACTTTGACGTGGGAGGTAAGGAAAGCACCCCTGATACTCCTGTTGAGACAGCCGAGGAGGTCGATGTGAAATCCTCTAATCTGGATGCCTCCATCAAACCTGAGCAGCCTGACCCTGTCGACGATGACAGCGAGGATGACGACATTGTTGTAGCCAGAAGACCACGCGCTTCGGTCCCTGCTAGAAACACTGGTGCAACAATCTCCGCCGTGAAAGCTTCCAGTCTTCTTTCGTCGTCTCCATCGAGAGCTTACTCCGCCATTTCACACACTGAGAAGCTAGATGAGGACACTGTTAGTGAAGACGACTCATTCAAGATGTTCTGGTTGGACTACGCCGAAGCCGACAGCTCCCTTCTCCTTTTCGGTAAGGTGCTCACGAAGGAGAACAAGTTGGTCTCTGGTGTTGTCCAGGTCAATGACTTGTGCAGAGAGCTTTACATTTTGCCTAGAAAGTACCGTCTCATCGATGGTCAGGAAACTACACAGCCAGTCAGTGCTATGGATGTGCACGAGGAGATCTCGCCCATTCTCATGGAGAATTACGGTCTTGAAAGTCTCAGAGCTAAGCCAGAACGCATGAAGTATGCATTTGAGCTTCCGGGCGTCCCCAAAGAGGCAGAGTATTTGAAGGTTTTGCTTCCCTTCAAAACCAACAAGCACAGGCACTTGGTTATGCCCTCAGAATTGGAAGGTGAGACGTTCTCTAGAATATTCGGTACTAACACCAACATTTTTGAGTCTTTTGTCATGCAAAGAAACATCATGGGTCCTTGTTGGTTGGAAATCAAGAAAGGTGATTTCAGCGCTATCCAAAACGCGTCTCACTGTCAAGTTGAAGCTGCCGTTTCATCCCCCTCCTGTGTTACACCAATTGTCAACTCGAGCATGCCACCTCCAAATTTGACCATCACGTCTATCTCCGTTCAGACCCTCATGAACCCCAAGTTGAACAAACAAGAAGTCGCGTGTGTCACTTTGGCTACTTATAGAAACATGCCTCAAGACGCACCTATCGATGAGAATATTCAACCGGATGATCTTGTTACATTAGTACGTCCAATTGGAGCCGTTGGTTTCCCACCAGGTTTGCAACAGCAAGCCCAGAAACAAAAGATGAATCTCAAGACCTTGCCTAACGAGGCATCAATGTTGGGATGTTTGGCTGCGCTTGTTAAAAATGCAGACCCAGATGTATTTATTGGACACAGATTGGAGAATATCTCTTTGGACGTGTTGGTCCACAGAATGCACGATTTGAGAGTCGGCACCTGGTCCGCAATGGGAAGAAGAAACAGAAAGTCTTGGCCTGAAAAATTTGGCAAAGGAAATGGCTTCAACAACAACCTTCTCATTCGTGAGATTTTTCAAGGTCGGCTTTTGTGTGATATTGCCAACGAGTTGGGTCAGTCGTTGACCACCAAGTGTCAATCGTGGGACTTGCCTGAGATGTACAGTGTTGTTTGTCAGAAAGCCTACAATGCCGTCGAGCTCAATTTTCAGAACCCTCGTTACGCTGAAGATGCTGCATTCTTGATGATGTCGCTTAAAGAGAACATCACTCAAGTACTGATCACTGCCAAGATCGCATTTGCTCTCCAGATCTTGTCACTTTCCAAGCAATTGACCAATTTGGCCGGTAATGCTTGGTCTCATACCCTTAGTGGTACAAGAGCCGGTAGAAATGAGTACATTTTGTTGCATGAGTTCAAGAGAAACAACTACATTGTCCCCGACAAGGAAGACAAGTACCACAAGAACACCAGCCATCAGCAAGAAGCAAAGCTTGAAGCCAATGAAGATGATGCAACGACAGTGACACTGAACAAGAAGCCCAAGTTCCAGGGTGGTTTAGTTTTCGAACCTGAGAAGGGTCTCCACAAGAACTACATTTTGGTCATGGACTTCAACTCCTTGTATCCAAGTATCATCCAGGAGTTTAACATTTGTTTCACCACTGTCGAGCGTGATGCCTATAATATCACGCATGATGAAGAGAGAGACTTGCCTAGCATACCTGAGCGTGACTCTGAAACTGGTGTCTTGCCGAGATTGTTGAATGCATTGGTCTCTAGACGTCGTGAAGTCAAGAAGCTTTTGAAGAACCCTAAAAATACCGTCCATGAGCGTGCTCAATACGATATTAAGCAGCAAGCCTTGAAGTTGACTGCCAACTCTATGTATGGTTGTTTGGGTTATGTCAACTCCAGATTCTATGCTAAACCTTTGGCTATGTTGGTTACCAACAAAGGTAGAGAGATCTTAATGGACACCAGACAATTGGCTGAACTGATTGGTTTGAGAGTTGTCTACGGTGATACTGACTCTGTCATGATTGACACTGGTGTCAATACATTGCAAGAGGCCCTCAAGATTGGTGATGAGTTCAAGGTTCAGGTGAACGAGAGATACAAGCTTTTGGAGATCGACACGGATAATGTCTTTAAGAGATTGTTGTTGCATGCAAAGAAAAAGTATGCTGCTATGAATGTGAGTTTAGACAGGAAGACTGGCAAAGAGATTTCTGCATTGGAAGTCAAGGGTCTTGATATGAGACGTCGTGAGTACTGTCCATTGTCCAAAGAGATTTCCACGTTTGTCTTGCAGAAGCTTTTGTCTGATATGGATCCGGAAGAAGCTCTTACAACTGTTTACAATTATTTGGAGGAGATGAAGGGCAAGATCAGCAATAATGAAATAAGCATCGACAAGTATCTGATCAACACTCGTCTTTCGAAAGATCCCTCGAACTATCCGAATGGAAAAACCATGCCCCCTGTCCAGGTCGCCTTGCGTCTTAGAAAGCTGGGCAAAGTGATCAAAGCAGGTAGTGTGATCACGTACGTTGTCACCGCTCCCCAAAACGATGAGGACAACTCAAATCCTGCTGAAAGGTCGAGGGCCATGCAAGAGGTGTTGACCAATAAGTCCCTGTTCAAGCCTGATAGTGAGTACTACCTCGAGAAGCAGATCTACGCTCCTGTTGAGAGACTTGTGAACCGTATCGATGGTATTGACATGATGCGTGTTGCAACTTCGCTTGGTATTGACACCAGGAAGTATGTGATGCGGCTCAGAAACAGCGAAGAGGGAGGCAATGACATCGCTCCTCTCGAGTCCAATATTACTGACATTGAGAGATTCAGACAGTCCAGCTATCTCGTGCTTAACTGCAGATGCGGTGCCAATTTCAGATTTGGTGGTATTCAGCCCTCTAAAGACTACCTGATCACCTTCAATGGTGTCTGCTGCTCGAAGTGTAACTACGTCTTCCCAACATTGAGGCTAACCTCGCAGCTTGAAAGCACCATCAGAAAACACCTTGCCTTGTACTACGCCGGCTGGGTGATCTGCGACGACTCAGCTTGCGGGATCAAGACGAGGCAAATTTCGGTGTATGGTAAGAGGTGTATCGGCAGTTCCGGTAAAGCACATGGTTGCAAGGGTGTCATGCGGTACAACTACACCGACAAGGCTCTCTATAACCAACTCTTGTACTTTGATGCAATCTTTGATGTCGTTAAGGCCAAGGAGAAGAAGTTGAGACCAATCATCTACGACCAAGACATGGTGGCACCGGAGTTGAGCACGGGTCAGTTAAACGCTCTTGCAGAGCAGAACAGAGCAATGTTCGAGCATTGCAGAGAGGTGGTCAACAAGTATTTGGCAGACTGTGGTCGCCGGTACGTGAACATGAGGAGCATCTTCGAGTTCATGGTCTAACTTTTGTACACTAGCAGGGAATAAAGGAATTATACTGACATACTTACATCAATGCTGAGGGGACCAAGGTGCCACGGAGCCTCTGTTGAGCTTCGATGGTCTCAAACAAACCCTTGAAAGTACCCTTTCCAAACCCATTGTGGTGGTGTCGCTGGATGATCTCCAAGAACAACGTAGGCCTGTCGTGAAGCGGTTTGGTGAAGATTTGGAGGATGTAGTGGCACGAATTCTTGCCACGCTTGTTTTTGTACTTTGACGCCGGGTCAAAGTCAACAAGAATGTGATGCTCCTTTAACTCCTCGAGCGATTCAAAAAGCTCAATGTCGTCCTTTGCCAAACGCTCTTGCAAGTTGGTGTAGTATGTTTCAGAGATGGTGTTGAAGTCAATTCCTCTGGAACGCATACCCTTGACCACCTGAAGGATATCTCTGGTCCTGAGCGCAATATGCTGAACTCCAGGGCCTTTGTAGAATTCATAGAACTCCTCGATTTGGCCCTTCATCTTTCCCTTTGCAGGCTCATTAATAGGCATCTTGACTTTTCCGTTTGCACAAGCCATAACGATAGATTTCAACGCCGTGGCACCTGTAGACACATCCTGTTCATCCACGGACCAGAATTTGTGGAATCCGAAAGCCGAAGCGTAGAACCTGGCGTAGGGCATCATTTCATCCCAGGTGAAGTTTTGAACGCAGTGGTCCACGGCAAATATCGGCACCGGGTTGCTTTCTGGCAAACAAGTAACCAAAGAATCCCTGTAAAGAGGCAAGAACGGGCCCTTGAAACTGATATTCTGCACCAAGGTGTGGCGAAGATCGGATCCTGGTACACCCACCACGGCGACCTTGACTGCACCGTTTTCGTCTTCAACCAGCACTGGTTCTCTTAGGGAGACGGCGCCAGCCTCAATTGCTTTCTTATAGGCTACTTTGGCGTCCGTCACGGCGAAAGAAACGTCCATGACGCCCATGCCGTGGGTATTCACAAAACGATCGATTTCTGTAGCTTCCCTGGCATCGTAGGCCAACTGTTCTGCTGCCTTGGCCAATTCGTGGAAGGAGGTGACGCCCCCGCGGACCTGGAGCGTAACAGGCTGCTTTTCAAAATTGGCAGACCCGGCTTTGGCAGCTCTGGATCCAGGTCTCAGGTCTCCTCGACCCAAGGTGTTGATCACCTCAAATACACATTCGTCCTTTTTCAAGACATGGGCGGCTAGAGCCACAGACCCCGATTCCAAGCCCCTATAGGCAACTTCCTTGAATCCAAGAGACAACTCGAAAAAGCGGGCCATCTCTTTGGCATTCGAGGTTGCAAACCTTATGGCGTGGAATCCAACAATGCCATCCAAGGGAAGCTTGTTGTTTTGGTGGCCGCCCCGCAAGAGCTCGCTGACTTCGAAGGGTGATGTTTTTTCTACTTTACGGAAGTAAAATGGGAGTTCTCGAAGAAGAGTCATGGTGGTGTGGGGGAGAATGCCGAACACAGAAGCGCCTTTAAATGGCTGCAAAATGAGCCTGCGAGGAGGGTCTCATTCAGGCATGACGCTGGTGAAGTGAACGATTGTGATGGAGCGGGGAAGAGAAGCCGACTCTTTATATTGAGCTGTGGTTGGAGAAACCTGTTGTTGCCTTTTGATGGTGATCCTTAAAGTATGCTGTGGGAGGTCGGTCTCGGTGAGTCGAGGGTTCTGGAGGTCGTTCTGACGCCTCGGCCAGAATTTCAGTATTCATCATCAAAGAGCCTTATGTTCCCCTCGAGAACAGATTTCTTGGACAATTGGACATTCCAGCTCCAGGAGGCACGAACAATGTGCTCTCCATCGCATTGTAGGTGATGGGTACACAATGTGCTCGAGATGGATTCGGTCAACAACAGCGCCGCGGTGCTCCGAGACAAGAACTGAGCTTGCTTTGAAGGTTCCTTGAAAGGTGAAAAGTGATAGTATAGGCTGGTTTTTGAAAGCTACCGGCGATGAGCACTTACCATGGCACTGCGTCTATGTCTGGGATATCGGTATCTGAACTGAAAACGCCTTTGAAAGCGAACTCCAAGATTTTGAACAAATTCTAGTGTCCGAATCTCAATTGACTAAAACTGACTTGCTGGGTCGAAATCGGCCTGGTGTTGGCGACTTCATTCAATGAGGATTCTACCACCTCACTTACAGTACCACCTCACTTATAGAAGTACCACCTCACTTACAGAGGTAAAGAAAATGCAACCCCACCAGATTTGCACCACAGCAATCTGAGCTGTTACGTTAGATACGAAGTTACCAAATCCTTTCACCCTTTCATCTTTTTAAGGGTGGGCAGAAGCCACAGATAAGCATATACCATAACCCGAATTGCGCAGCAACGAGTTGCCAAAGTCCAACCTCGCAGCCGACCTACCAAAATCGTACTCCACTTCGATCCCCTGAAGTTCCAATTTCAGCTACACCTTAAATATAAAGACTTCCTACCACCCAAGTCCCCAGGTGGGTCGTGTGCGCACCGCTATATCTAGACTTGAACCCACGAAAAACACCAACACCCACACCACAATGAACTTCAACAAGGGCGCCGGCAACCCAGGCCAAGGAGCCCAGCAGTTTGCAGGACGCCAGCGGCCCAATGCCATGCTCCCTCCCCAATTCCAGCATTTCACGCCTCAGCAGCTTCAAGAGCTCGAAAACAACCCCCAGTTCCAAAACACCATGCGCCAGTTTTACCAGAACAAAATGTTGCAGCAGCAGCAGGCATTACTCAGGCAGCAGCAGCAGGCTGGCTTGAGCCAGGGAATGGGCCAGATGGCAGGACAACCAAACCAGAACCTAGCACAGACTCCCAATCAGAGGATGATGAACAGAAACATACCGTCAGGCTACATGCCACAAAACCAGCAGGCACAACAACAACTTCAGGCTCAGCGTGCAGGCCACCAGGTTCTGGCTCAGGGCCAGCCTATGGGAGGTCCTCAGGGTCACGTTCAAATGGGCGGAAACGGAATACCTGGAGGTATGAATAACCCGGCGGCCGCAGCGGCAGCAGCAGCGGTGGCGGCGGCTTCCCTGTCCAACTACAACAACGTGCAGAAATTCGGGGGCCAGTTTCCCCCGCAGGGTGCCAGTGCTCCGGGTCAAATGCCAATGGGAGGTCAGCCTGGTCAAGCCAGAAATAGCTTGTACGGCGCCATGGGCGGAATACCCGGCCCTTCTTCGGCAGCTGCCATGGGCGGGAACCCGGCTGCCTCATCTATGAACAGCATGCTGACGATTCCTGGGCCCATGGCTGGTGCTGTGCCTGCTAGAGGTGCGACTGGACCTCAACAAAGCTCAAAAACACTGCGTTTCGGCAACACAGAGGAGCCCGAGTATCCTCCTGGATTTGGTCCTGATTCCTTGGCCAAGCTTCCTTTAAAGCAGCTCTCATCGCTCGACGAGTGGTCTCAAAAACTAGCTGAGGAGGGCAAAGAAGTACCTCTCGATATCAAGATCTACGAGGACATCATCAAGAAAGATAGCTCCTATCTCCGTGGCTCTCAGCAGCAATCCAAAAAGAACAAGACGATGATCGAGAAAATGGCTCGTGACATTAAAACATACAACACCATAAAGCAGCTTCGAATGAACGCGATCAACGCCTCCGACAAAAACCAATACAACAACAGCATCTGGGGTGAGGGCTACCTGGGCTACGGTAACGGTATTAGCAACACTGCCACGCAGGTAATCTTGCCCCAGAACAACAAGCCATTTTCCCGTGTGCCCGACATCGGCTACACTGAAAAGCAACTAAATGAGGCCGTTTTGCGAGGTTTGAAGACAGGGAAAAACAAGCCTTTGGTCCCCATTCGTCTAGATTTCGACCAGGAAAGAGACAGGTTCAAGCTTCGAGACACATTTTTGTGGGACTTGAGCGATGAAACGTACAGAATCGAGAACTTTGTCCGTACGCTTATCGAGGACTACAAGTTCATTCCAGATCAGCATTTCCATTCCATCATGAACACCGTTAACGAGCAAATCAAGGATTTCAAACCCATTGTCGATAACCCAATGGGCGAGTTGCGGGTTCCCATTAAAATTGACCTTGTCATCAACAACACACAATTTACCGATCAGTTTGAGTGGGATATCTTGAGCCTCAGCGAGAACGACCCTGAGGAGTTTGCAACCATTCTTTGTGATGAAATGAGCTTACCTGGCGAATTTGTCACCGCCATTGCATTCAGTATCCGTGAGCAAGCGCAGCTTTTCCACAAGGCGTTGTTTCTTGTGGGCTACAGCTTTGATGGTTCGCTTGTTCGTGAAGATGAGATCCGCTCTCACCTACTTCCGCCTTTACGTGTGCTCACCAACAGCGAAGCAGGAGAGCAGGTGGAAGATTTCATCACCACATTGCGTAACCCAGCTGCTGTATCTGACTTCTCGCCTGCTTTGAACAAACTCACACAGCTGGAGGTGGAGAAGATTGATAAGGAGATGGAGAGAGAGTCTCGTCGTCGTAGACGTCACAACAACGACTTCAGTTACAATGAGAACGGTCCAAACATGGGCGTGAACAGGGGAACTGCTTCCAGAAGAAGCGGGCTTCATATTGGAAGAGGTGTCAAGACGACGCTACCCGATCTCTCAGAGATTCCCAAGATGTTCCGCACGCCTATGCCCTCGAGTATCTTGCCTGGTGGTATTGATCTTGGCGTGCCTGAGATTTACGGCTACAATGAGCTCATCGTCAACCGTACTCAGATCAGAAATCCAGATTACAAGCCTCCGAACGCTGAGCTTGTGACTTATGCTCGTGACGGAGGTTCTTTCTTCGTAAAGATCAAGATGCCTCGCAGATACCATTAAATTCTACCATAGTGTACCTAATTAGACCTGTAATATAAATAAAGCCGTATTAAGTATTGAATAGACTACTGTAAGTTTTAAATCGCTTTGAGTGCCTCTGTGATGTCTTCAATCAAGTCGTCCACGTCCTCGAGACCTACACTGACACGAAGCAACGAAGGTGATACAGTGTTGTCCGACATGGCACGCCATTCTATCAAACTCTCGACTCCACCTAACGAAGTAGCATGGTAAAAATACTTCAATTTTGAAGGGAATTTTCTGGCTTGGTCCTCAGTCTGGAGCTCGAAAGCAAATGTAGGTGAGTGCCCACCCTTCAACTGGCGTGCAACAAACTCATCCTTTTGCAAGGAAGAATGGTAGACTTTTGAAATTGCAGGGTACCTGTCCTTGTTCTCGTCCAAAAACTTAGCTAACTTGGTGGCACTGGCACTTTGCTTGAGTACCCTCAATTCAAGGGTCTTCAAACTTCTGAGTAAGAGGGACGACTCCAAGTTGGCTATGTTCGTTCCCAAATATATCCTGTCGTCTATCAAATTACGCCAGACCTTTTCACTTTTCGTCAAAAGAATACCAGCCAACAAATCGGAATGGCCGCCGAAATACTTGGTAGCAGAGTGCATCACTAGATCAGCTCCAAACTCAAATGCATCCTGCAAAGGTGGTGGGGCAAAAGTCGAATCAACAACAAGATAGGCGCCCTTGGCGTGGGCCTTATCAGCGAAATATTGAATGTCAAAGCATTGAGAATCTGGGTTAACTGGAGTCTCTAAATGAATGACGTCACCCTTGCCCAATTTGTCCAAATCCTCGTCTTTCAAACTAAATTGCTTCAATCCATGGTTGCGTTTCCAGATATCGGCAATTCCATGGACACCGTGGTAGCCCTGCCCAATACACAACACCTTGGGGTTGAGGTGAGTGTAAGCGGCATAGACCGCACTGAGGCCAGAATTGTAGGCAACAGCATATGAATTTGTTATTTTTCCAATCGTCAGTTCCACTAGTTCGCCTGATGGATGGCCTTCACGTGAATAGACTGGCTTGCCAACCTCATATGGAAAGGGTCCAGGAGGTGCTTTCTCAAGCTTATCGGGGTCATTGGTATACTTGAATGTTGTGGAGATGTTAATAGGTGGAGTGACGTCAGAAACCGTGTGAAGGTGGTCGGCACCGTGGATTCCGGTTGTAGATAAGCGGGGCATGTCTATCCGAATCGTCGACTATTTGGGATAGGATAATGGGTATTTATATGGACCAAAGTGTGGATGCGCACGGTTGCATGAGATGCATATGGGGCGATATGGGTATTAGTCATTTTTGGAGCTGGAAGCGGCTTTTTCAATTTTCCAGGCCGCATATACGGGAATATCGACTCCAGCAATTTTTGTGGCGAATTTCCCCTGTTCGGAAAGCAAGACTGTGTCGTGTTGACGGGCGTCAATTCTCGAGTCCGGGTTCATAAGTAATACGTCAAATATGCCACTTTGCGCAAACTCATGTGCTCTTGTGCAGGACAACAGAACCGCTAATAGATATGGACCTCTTCGACAGGCTTCTACAACGGTGAACAGGGCAAAACTCTGAGGCTTCTGTTGGGCTTCCACAATCAGTGATTTGGGTTTAATCGTATTTTCGGGTTTCAGGGTTGTGTATTGCGTCCCCTCTTTTGCCACAAAAGTATAGTTTCGAAGCTTGTACCACTCTGTGAAAGCCCTGACCGAGGCATTGCTCAGACTAGTGAGTTCGTTGGTGTCACTCATGGGCTTGATGACGTGTTCTGTGATGTGGCGGTATCTCGGCTCGAATGTCGGCCTCTTGGAGGCAGGTACATCGAATAGAAGGCTTTTGGTGGAAAAAGCTGACTTTTCATTTGACGAGGACTGAGTAAGTATGGGTTTTGCAAGTAGCAGAATTTGGGATAATGGCATTTTCAGGGTCGATTTAAGGCGTTTCTCGGATGCATGGCTGGGTCTATCTCGATCTATGTTTCTATTGTGGCGGGTCGGTAGTGGTTTGAACTGATCTTTTCTATGCAGGTTTGGTTTGTTCACCAGTGACGAGACGTCACCTAGAGGCCGCCTTTTGGCCTTTCGTAGGTGGAACTTTTCGAAATCGTCCATACCCAGTTGTGGATGCTTTATTTACATTATGAGATCTGATGCCGCGAGATGTGCAGTGGGGTGTTTTGTGCAGGTCGTTGATAAGGATCCAGTCCTCTACAATTCGGGAACCCTACAAGTGAAAAGTTTTTGGTCGTAACATCTTTTCTTATTTACGTGCGGGAGAGCTCCCTAACAGACTAGCTGTTGGGTTTCTCACAACTTGGCGGAGACCTTACGTCCCACAGTGGACTTGATCAAGCCGCTAGGGTCAGAAGAAGGGTAGAACAAATCGTCGTTGCTGATGCCCTTCCACTCCAAGTTGAACAAGATGAAGTGGTTGTTGGGCAAGGAATAGGACACAGAGTCCACAG
This sequence comes from Candidozyma vulturna, assembly GCA_026585945.1. Classification (NCBI taxonomy): domain Eukaryota; kingdom Fungi; phylum Ascomycota; class Pichiomycetes; order Serinales; family Metschnikowiaceae; genus Candidozyma; species Candidozyma vulturna. Next base: position 1,955,050 of record CM048829.1, read on the forward strand.
CAGGAGCAGCGTCCAAGATCTCCTGCGACATGTTATACATGGTGGCCTGGACCGAAGGAGAGTTCTCCAAGGCAAAACGGTCCAAAGTGATCTTTCTGGCGGCATTGTAGACATTGTCAAACATGCCGTCTCTGGCCTTTTGCATGATGTCATCAAGAGAGCCCAATTGCAGTTCAAACTTCCACGAAGCGTCAACGTCAGTAGACAAAATTCTGTCCTCAGTAGGCTTCAAAGTCGTGTAGTCACAGTCGTGGTAGCCGTAGAACATGGAGCCGGTCGACTTCAACACCTTCAAGTCCTTGATACCAGAAACGATGGTGGTCTTCTGGGAAGGCTTGTCGTAGGTCAAGAAGGTTCTGCGGGTTTCGAAGCCCTCGTGGCGGAACGAGTGGTCGTGCAACTTGCCGTTGACTTCGTACTTCTTCCAGAGGTCCTGGATAATGGTTACCTCCACACCTGAAACGTGGTTGTACTTTGTGGTGAAGTGCTTTGCAAGGTGAGCAGCGAATCTCTCGATGGGCCAGACCTCGGTGTTCTTGGCCTCGATGAGTACGGTGTTCTTCACCGTGTCAGTTGGAACGATGGGAGCGTTGTCAGCCTCGGTGTAAGAAACGTCAAAGTTACCTCTCAAGAGCACCTGGCAGTTGGCCTGCAAGATCTCCTGGATCTTGGGGTTTTTCTTGTCACGCTTGACTTTCAAGAACTTAACGTTTGTTTTGCCGTAGGAGGAGTCGATCAAGGACATGTTGGTGTTTGCTGGTGGGAATTTGGTGGATCTGGATCGGAGGAATTGGGCTCATACTTATAGTGCTTATCGCGGGGTGCGATGCTTCGGCGATCGCCGAGCGATAAGGCTGTCCATAGTGAAGCGAGGGGTGCAGTGCAAAAGAGCTTTTTGGAGGTCTTTTTGAAATTTGAAAAGAATCTTATGAATGCTGTTGACGCTCCGTTTCCAGGTATTCCGGTTGTTATCCAAAATTCCCAAGTTTGTGTGGATTCGGTGGACCCTGGCGGGACCGATGGCTGCGAAAACGGTGTACCGAAACAGACTCACGCCATCTTGACATGTCCCCTCCACGGCCGGCCTTTCGGGGATCTCCATCTCGGCTGCTGCCGACTGCACAATTTCCAAAAAGCTTGAAGGTCTGAAAAAGCAGGTTTACTATGGCCAGGTCGGCCATCGGGATGCCGGTGAACATCCAAAAGGTAGCGACCAGTTGGATTTGGGATTTTTGGGGCACTGATCAAAAGTTGAATCGAGGACACTTATCAGTATGACCAATCATCAAGGAGAGCTTTATAAGGATGAGTTTCATCAGCTTCTTAAATCGCTACTCTTTATCCATCCATATGGGCCTATGGCGTAGCTGGTTGTAGATCTTTCGCAGCCATTCCCCACCAACCAGAGGCGTGCAGTAGAATAGACGATGATGAAGGTGGGGCGGCAGGAAGCTCATTTTTCAATTCGTTCGAATGTGGAAATCTCACACATCGTTTTGGGTTTTCAAAGTAACCAGCGCTAGCTTTGTGGGGTGGATGTTCGGGAATTGCTGGGGCTGAGCGAGGTGGATCGTTTCGGGGCTTTGGTGTGAGGTCATTGGGGGCGGTTTTGGGATATGGCGTGGTTTGGAAATGGGGATGTGGAGGATTTGGGGATGTGGGCGATTTGTGGATGTGGAGGATTTGGTATGGTAGGTGGGCATTTTGTTGTAGTAGTTTTCGCAGCCACCATGACGATTATATGGATCATGGTGTGGCATAGGTGTAATACAACCAAGTGTGCTGTGATTGGAAGAGGTGCTTTCTGAAATATTTAAGTGGAAAATGCTTGCAGTGTCTTAATTGAGCTCGTATAGACCCATCAACAATACATTGCTGATGGCACCTCCTTACCATAGGGCATTTCGAAAGACAACCTCAGCAGGCTGACCATGAGAATCGAGTTCTGGTGGAAATTTCAATAAATGAGAAATTGATTTGATTGTCTGGCTTCAATGAACATTGTTCTGATATGTGACCTGATACGTCATATCTGTGTCTGCCAATGGCTGCAAAAGGTTCTCCCATCTTCCAAAGCATACCCTACTCCACCCAAACACCTCCATTTCACCAACAGATTCTTTTTAATGGCTACAATTCGAAGCCACGTAGCTATTGTTTAGATCAACCACAAAACCACCCTTCATCCTGTTTCCGACCCTCACTAGAGCACTCTCCATACCTCAGTCACCATCAACACCACCACCACCACCACCACCACCGCCAGTGAACCAAACTCACCGCAACCCGTCAAATCAAACAGATCCCATCTCATCCACACGATCCCAAAAATCTCGCCAAAAGACTGGAAATTAATCACATCCACCTCACGTGCACTTCAGGGCATCGCAGCATCGCAGCATCGCTATCTACTACACCATGTTTCGGACCGTCCAGCGCCAATCCCGACGGTTCCGAGGCCACGTGGCGGCGCCGAGGCCGAAAAAGAAGTCTCTGGCGGCTCTCTCCAAAGAAGCTCTTGCCGTGACCCAGGAGGTTTCACAGCAAACCAAGAAGAAGTACTACGATCCGTCCAATGTGACGCTAGACTTTGAGCTTCTGAACGCCAATTTGGTGAACAATATTTTGGGTGACTCCCGAGACAGAGTGGCCAAGCGGCTCGATCAGCCTGGGAAGCGATGGAAACAGGAGCACAACTTGGACATGGAGGAGACTATACGGCAGTTTAGGCTGTACTTGATGGACGGGAGAATATCGCTACAGCAGAACCTCCAGCCTCTAGATATAGGCGACTTGGTTTTGCTTGATTCCCAGAGCACATTGGCCCACCTAGTGGTTCAGAAACCGCAGGATCTCAAGACATCAACCTACACCTTGGTGAACCATGAAGGTGAGATAGTTTATGTTCATCGGGACCAGATCAAACTCAGGGTTCCCGGCGTGGTGCCCCCCTTGAAAGTGGAGGAGCTCGATATGATCCAGCTTGAGAAAAAGCACCCCGGGTTGGCGCCTATCGGTTTGCCTGATTCCAAGTTCGCAAGATCTCCAGAAGCTTTGCCTGAGGGCTGGCTGCCCAAGGAGGAGAAACTGCAAAAGGGCTCCGATCAGGAGCTTCTGACGACAGGTGACGATTTCATAATGGCCCAGGCGGCGTCGCAATTGCTTACCGACACAGATGTGATCACATACATTGTGCCTACCCCGGTGAGAAGGATCATATCCAAGCCGCTTGTCGATACCGCCATTCTGAGCTTCAGAAAGATCAATTCGTTTACTCGTGTGCTAGACAACGTTCACAAGATCTTGCAGTACGACGAGAACAACTGCCTCATTTCGCTGGCTCGGTCCATTCCTATCTTGGAGCTTCTCAACAAGGTGTGGAACTTTGAGCGCAAGTACAAGCTTCTCGAGCACGCCGACGGCCAGGAGGAATTTCGAATTCTCAACGCTCAAATCGACTATTTGGGAAGTAACGGTCCTACGGTTCTTGGAAAGCCCGTTGTGGAGGTTCCCAGTGAGGAATACAAAAAGAAAGACTTTCCGATTAGCTCCTACATTGCCTTTATGGTTGCCTTGGCACAAAATCCACGGAAATGGAAGGTCAACTTTCAGCACAATTCAAAGGTGCCTCTCAATGTGGATATTCTCCCCATTAGCAAATCCATAGATACAGCTGACGCATTGGACTTTTTGAAAGGCACCGGCATCAAGCAGTTCACGAAGTTCTATACTGACTTTGTGGCAAAGAAGAACTACAAAGAACCGAAAAGGCTCAAGCAGGTCATGAGCGTGCTAAGAGACTTTGTTGCAGGCAATATAGTTGAGGATAGAATGTTGGAAAGTGTTGTGGGAAACCTTATACGAAGTATTGACCATGCGTTAGATCTCAGAGGATTTCGCAAGAAGAAGGATGTTGCCTACTCATATGAGTATTCCAAGAGCAGGGCACTTGAAATTATCACATCCTTGGACCAATGGCTCTGGTGCAACCCTTCAAAGTGGTCGTCTTCACTCAATCTTCCAAATACGGGCATTTCTCCCAAGAGCGATCTCGGCAAGCAATACTACGACTTCGTTGACCAAAAGTTCACTACGAAGATTGCACTTTCAGAAGCCGTCGAGGATGCTTCTGCCACTGTGGCATTGCTGGATTTGAGTTTGGAGAATTTTGATGATGAGATCACAGGAGCCAAATCGCCGGTTATGGATAGCTGGCTTTCATCGGATTTCCACCAAAAGGATCCATACGGTGCTGTACGAGAGAATTTCCCTAACCTTCCAATTTATTGCATTGACTCGGCTACTGCCCATGAGATCGACGATGGTATCTCCATTGAATACCTCGACGACTCGTTCAAAGTCGTTGTCCACGTCGCTGATCCAACATCTGTTCTCAAAGAGTCTTCTATGCTCAATCTGATTGCCTTCGAGAAAGGAACTACGACATATTTGCCTGAAGGTGCGTCCTTGATGATGCCTCAACTCATTTCAAAAGTCTGCGGTATGGACGCCCTAGGAAAGAACAGATCATTTGGTGTTGAGATGATGGTGAGTCGCAAAGATTTGGAACTGTTTGAGACTTCTCCAACTTCTGAGGCTGCCCATAAACTCATGGAGAGCATTGTCGAATCAACAACGATCAAGTTCTTCAACATCAAGGACAATGCTGTTTGCATCACGTATGAGGAGGTGAATAAGATTTTGGCTGATGAAGCCAATATCGAGCGGTTTCTGCAAGGCATCACAGATCACAGCCAAGCGTCCGACATCTTCAACCTTTCCAGAGTTGCGTCGGCATTAAAAAGTGTCAGAGAGTTTTTGGGTGCACTCGATTTCCCCAACGAGGCGAGCAAGACCTTCGTTGATTACATACCAAAGGACGAGGTTGAAGAGCCATACTTTCAGAGAACAGAGAAGGGCTTCAGAATAGCTATGGTCAGTGATGACTCTGAGCAAGTGCCAGTCATCAGTATTGAGAAGGACGTGGATCAGTCCCGAGAATCCAAGTCGCAAGAACTAGTATCCAATTTCATGGTGACTGCGAACCACTGTGCTTCTAGCTTTGCCATCAAGAACGACGTCCCGATCATCTTGAGAACTCAGAGGTTGAACTTAAACTCCGACTTCAAAGCTGACATCAAAGCGCTCATGGACAAACACAGGAATGGTCCGGGTATGTCCGTTCAAGAAATGGCTGACTTCGGGAAGCACATGACCGCAGCCAACTACGAGACTAATCAGCATGGGCACGAGTCTCTCGGACTTTCGTGCTACTCGCATTTCACGTCACCATTGAGGAGATACACCGATATGGTGAACCAGTGGATGCTTGGACAGTACCTTGTAAAGAAAGGTGAGTCGACCAAGGAGCAGCAGAAGGATTTATCTGGAATCGCCAACCACCTTCAGATCTGTCTGATGATCAACAAGCAGGCGCAGAGGTCGTCTACAAGATTCTGGCAGGCAAGCTTCCTCAAGCATTACTTTGAGCAGTTGAAGCGTGGTGACGTTTCCGAGCCGATAGAGTTTGAGTTTTTGCTTTTGGGAGACGCCAAACGAGGCGACGTGAGGTGCAAGCTCAAGTACTTTGACCAGATGAAGACCACAATTGTCGCAGACGATGGCGTCAAGAGGCGGTTCAACAGCGGCGAATTCGAGGTTGGAAAGGTGGTGACGCCCACCTTTAAGATAAAAACGCTAGACATGATAGAGCATGAGTTTACCGTTGAGCTCACCAGTACATAGGCAGCGGAATACAGGTAATAGGGTAGGGTGTTGTCTCAGATGTCTATGGGCCATTGAGGCTTGTATTAGGGGCGAAGTGAGACTTTGTGGCTTGTCAAGGTGTGAAACGTAGGCGGTGTTGAGGTCAACCAAATCTTCGTTCAGTTGAAGAGTCTAGTGGTTTTGAAGCACCTCGATGTAACTAGGTTGGCTGCGAAACCCTCGGAGCGTTCTCTGCAAAGAACCCTTCCGTGCACGGAAGACGAGGATCACATTTCTTGGATATAGCAAAACCGAGAGTCCACCAAACAACAAACCTTTTTTAAACGCAACCACGGTTGTGTTTCGCTAAAGCCTAAAGCTTAATCGTCACCGAAGGCACCATTCTACTACGCATATGACGACACGACGATCTGGATCTACCGCCGCGCGAATCACGAACAATGGAAAGAAGAAAATGCTTGGATGGGGAAGTGGCGGTGAAAACAAAAAAAAAACCGGTTCTGTGGATTTGAATTTTTTCTTAAACTCAAAAGACGTCGTTTTGTGGATGGCCCTCTGATGGTGCAAAGTGGCTCATCCTCAAGTTCAAGCCCTCGCTGAAGGAGATGAGGGAAGCCCACAGGCTTCTAGAACAATGGAAGTTTCCACGGTGACTTCTGTTTTTTTTTTTTTTTTTCCTTTTTTCCTCGCCACTCGTCAAACCAAACACCAAAACGAAGGAAATCAAAATCAACAACAAACCCCCAGACGCTCGAGTCAAAACGTTTCATTGTACGGTGATTTATTTTTGTTTCTGGCGCTGCGCTGCGTGAGGCTGAGAATTTGCAACTTCATGCCTACCATGAAACACAGCCAGCAGCAATCAAAATCGGATAAGGTGGGATGAAACACGATTTTCTGATTTTGATAACCTTCGATCGGTAAACCTCTTTTTCTCTTTGATTTCTTCATCCTCCACTTTCTTGCTCTGACTGCCCCTTCGAGTGTGCATTGCGGTGTTATGGTGCTGCACAAACAGCATACCGAGATGGAGAAGGGTCCCAAATGGCAACGTCTTTTTCCACAAAAATGTCATTTTTTTGAAATTCCAAACAAAGCATGCAATTCTCCAGCTCATTCTCTTTTGTAGTCCACCTTCCCTTTTCGTAAATTCGGGACCCTGCCCCAAATCGTCCCCTCCTTCTTCGGTCCGTTGTTTGTGCGTATGCGAATTGCTAACATCAACCACTTTCTTCCTGATGGCCGATTCTGATTCACAGAGTACGTCGACGTCGGCGGTGTTGGTCACGTTGGTGTCCAACCTGATTCTTTTGGGCTGCTTTGTTGCCGGCTTTTTGATCCTCAGACTCAAGTTCAAGCGGATCTACTCCCCCAAATCCTCCTTTGATTTGGTGCCCGAGGAGAAGAAGCCCGAACCGCTTCCTCAGGACCCCATCAGATGGATCTTTGTGTTGCTCACGAAACCACACTCCTTTATTCTCCAGCAGTGTGGCATGGACGGCTACTTCTTCTTGCGGTACCTTATCATGACTGCCTTCACCTTCATGGGAGGCATGTTGACCTGGATCATCTTGCTTCCTGTTAATGCCACCAACGGCAATGGCCACGAGGGCTTAGACCAGCTTTCTTTTGCCAATGTTAAAAACCCCAGAAGATACTATGCCCACGCTTTCATGTCCTGGTTCTTCTATGGCGGTGTCATTTACATGATCTACAGGGAGCTCTTCTTCTTCAACTCGCTCCGTGCAGCCGTGTTGCTGTCGCCTCGCTACGCCAACAGGTTGTCGTCGCGTACTGTGTTGTTCCAGTCGGTGCCTGACGCTTTTCTTGACGAGAAGCAGTTCATGAAGCTCTTCAACGGCGTTAAGCGCATTTACGTCTCCAGAAACGTCCGTAAGTTGGCCCACAAGGTCAGACAGAGAGAAAATGTTGCCATGCAGTTGGAGACGGCCACCACCAAGCTCTTGGTTGCTGGAATGAAGGCCAAGAAGAAGGCCGATAAGAAGGGAATCCAAGTGGACAATCCTGATGACATCTACTCGTACGTTCCCGAAAATAAAAGACCCAGAGTCAAGGAGGGAGGTTTCTTCTCCAAAAAGATCGACAAGATTGAGCACTGTCGCCAGAAGCTTGTGGAGTTGGACAGGGAAGTCAAGAAGCTTCAGAAGGTGTATAGGCACGCTACCCCCAAGAACTCTCTTTTCGTGGAGTTTGAGGACCAGTACAGTGCCCAGCTCGCCTACCAAAGTGTTATTCACCACAACCCATTGAGAATGACCCCAGCATATATCGGTTTCAACCCAAGTGACATTGACTGGGACAACATGCGTCTTTTCTGGTGGGAGAGAATCACCAGGAAGTTCATCGCCCTGGCTATCATCATTGCTTTGATCATCTTCTGGGCTATCCCAGTGGCCTTTGTCGGTGTTATTTCCAACATCAACAACTTGACCGAAAAGCTTCCATGGTTGGGTTGGATCCAGAACTTGCCTGACTGGTTGCTCGGTGTGGTCACTGGTTTGTTGCCAACCATTATGTTGAGTTTGTTGATGACCATCTTGCCTATGTTCATCAGAGCGATGGCAAAGATTGCAGGCTGTGTTTCTTTCCAGCACACCGAGGACTTCACTCAAACATGCTACTACGGCTTCTTGCAGGTTAACAGTTTCCTTGTGACTGCTTTGGCCTCCTCTGCTACTGCCGCAGTCTCTTCCATCATCAACAATCCTGCCTCCGCCATGACGCTTTTGGCTGCTAATTTACCCAGATCTTCCAACTTTTTCATCTCATACCTTATCTTGCAAGGTTTCACCATCGCAGGTGGTGCTCTTTTCCAGGTTGTCACTTTCTTCTTGTTTTACATCCTTGGTGCCTTGTTGGACAAGACACTTAGAAAGAAGTGGGGCAGATTCTCTGGCTTGGGTTTGGTTATGTGGGGTACTACCTTCCCGCTTTTCACCAACTTGGCTGCCATTACATTGGCTTTTGCCATTATCGCTCCAATGATCTTGTTGTTCGGCTGTGTGGCTTTCCTTCTCTCCTTCATCGCTTACGGTCACAACTTGACTTACTGTTTCGTCGAGGCTCCTGACAACAGAGGCCAGCACTACCCCAAGGCATTGTTCCAGACTTTCACCGGTCTTTATTTGGGCCAGGTTTGTTTGTTGGGTTTGTTTGTTGTCGGTAAGGGTTGGGGCTGTGTGGCCTTGCAAGCTATTGGCCTTGGTTTCACCATCTTCTGCCACCGTAACTTGCTCATTGCCTTTGGCCGTTTGACTACTGTGCTTCCAATCGATTGCATGAAGCCATTGGACGGTGTCTCGCACACAGTCTCGTTCAAGGGCGAGGCCGACTTCAAAACGAAGATCTTGGACAAGCAGAAGGGGTCTGAACATCGCATCCTTGAGGAAGACAAGGAGGACCAGGCCAGAGTTGAGGAGGAGGCTGGTCAGCTCGAGAATGGCCACAACCTCGTGCCCTTGTTGGCTGACCGTGACTTCAAAACCACCGAATCCGAAAACTGGTTTGTTCGTTTCGTACGCCCCGATGTCTTCTTGAACTTCAGATTCAGTAAAAGGATGATTCCTGCCACCTACAACATGGAGGAGGAGGTTGCCGATGACAAACATGCATACGACCAGCCGGCAATCTCTGCACAGATGCCCAAGCTTTGGATTCCTAGAGACCCATACGGATGGTCTAGGAGGGAGATTGAAGACAACGAAAAGATCATCGAGGTGACTGACGATAACTCTGGCTTTAGCGAGAAGTGCGTGCCACAGTTCTTTGGTGAGTCTCCTCTCTAGAGGACTATCAGCTGACACTGTTGTTGTGTGACTTTCGTTGCCCAACTATATTTAGGGTCCTGCCTTCTTGATTTCAGTGGTTCATTTACATGGTGAACCTTTTGTCCTACGATTCAAAACAACGGCCCTTGGGGCCAAATTAATAGCATACCAATACGATGCGGATGTACGCCAGGAAATTGGCGCTGCCACAGGCGCCGCGAGTTACCCATGATTCTGAATGGCCTCTTTTGAGAAATGAATTGAGATACTTCTTTCTTCTCTTTCTTGTTCCCGTATTTCCCCTATTTTTCCAGCCACTCTTTTGTGAGGTGCGTTTTCATAGGCATCTAAGTGGGGCCGCGGATTTACTCAAAGGAGATAACATTCTCAACATAAATACCCGATGTACCCCAGGTTTCCAAACCTAAGTCTTTTTCCATGACCACTCAGGGCACCCGGGCCATGTCCCGTCTTCAGCTCACGCAAAACCATCTCAGAGCAAATTCCTCGATTCCCCATTTTGAAAGTGTAACTGTTGGGGCTAAATACTCTCCAGAGTATAAGAACTATGCTGTGGATTCTATAGCGAACAAGGTTGTGCTGTACTTCCACGATATTCCATTACTGCAGAAAAAGGAGGCTAGAACCGCCACCATGGTTGTGGAGGTGCCTCGCTGGCTGAATGGTAAATTCGAAATTGACCCCAAACAACCGGGGAACCCAATTGTCCAAGATATCAAGAAGGACAAGGTCCGTTTTGTGAGGAACCTATTCCCATACCACGGATATGTGCATAACTACGGAGCTCTCCCACAGACATGGGAGGATCCTACGAAGAAGAGCAATGTGGAGGACTTGTTTGGTGATGGAGATCCGTTGGATGTATGTGAGATTGGAGCCAAGGTGCTACCCACGGGCAGCATCGTGACTGTGAAGGTGTTGGGCTCTTTAGCCTTGATTGACGATGGAGAATTGGACTGGAAGGTGATTGTTATCAACACTGAGGACGAATTGGCACCAAAGCTCAACGACATCGCAGATGTGGAGAAGGAGTGTCCTGGTCTTCTTGCGGCCACGAGGCAGTGGTTCAAGGACTATAAGAAGCCTGACGGCAAACCTGAGAACGTCTTTGCTTTTAAGGGTGAGTACTTGGGTGCTACTGAGACGTGGGAGACTGTGGAAGAGTGTCATGAAGCATGGAGAAAGCTTGTGAGCGGCGAGACAGAGGCGGGAAAGTATGCTATTCAAAATGTCACTTTGGAAGGAACCCCAGGAAAGAAGGACACTTTTGAGTTCAACGATGAGGTCTTCGTTGCCTCTGCTGTGTCTGATGCGCTTATTCCCGATGAGGTTCACAAGAGTTTCTACTACTAGGGTGGTTGAGGCTTGTATTTATGGAGGGAAGGGGGTGGTCTAGATGTCTGGAGCTTGAAAGCACCCCGACGATAGCAGCTACTGCGCCAGACAGAGTACATAGTCAGCAGCGGTGCATTCCGCAGCGATGCATCCAACAGCAGAGCATTCAACGGCGATGCATTACTCAATTTGGTGTAGACACGTTCTGGATGTAAAAAGCGTAAACTTCTTTTAAGCCATACACTTCAATTACACTATCATCCTAGCTCTGACCATTTCGCAGCCATTAGCGCGATGATAGCAATGTCCAATACAAAAACGCACCAGGCCACAAATAAACAGAAAATACCCTTTTGATCGAAATCTTTTCTATCTCGAAAAATCATAAATCAAAACTTACAACACCTCACGAGCTCTAATATTCACCAGATCACATCTGTCTGGAGTGTGCGCACCAATATCAACATGGAAAAAAAGCGAGTTGCAACCATCAACAACAAAAACTCCACGCCTTTTGAAGCCATGCCTGCCTCTAATTCCGTGTCCCGCTCGCAGGCGCTTCGGCCCATGGAGCAGACCGCCCTGTGGACTTTTGGCTCCGCATTGACCCTTATAAAAGAAGAGCCTCTGCTCCATATTCTCGATGCTTTGGACGAGTTTCTCTTGCATCTGAGAGATGTGATTCTCCTGGCAAACCCGCTTGCTGGCGAGTCTAAAGATCTTGAAAAAGTTAAGGATATCACCTTGCGTGGGGTGCTCTTTGCCGATGTTCTGAAGAACACAGATATTGCAAACAAGCTCGCAAGGCTATTGAAGGTGGACCCCAAAGAGGCCTTGAGGGTGGTGACGCAAACACAAATGCGTATCCCTGAGTTTGAAGACGTCAAGGGTTCGCTGAGCTTGCTCAATTCGAGAATCAGAGATGAAAAAGATGAGGCCAGAAAGAACGACAAGATCACCATCTACGCTTCAATGCTCCTCAAAGAGAAACGCACTGTACTCAGAATCGCCAGAGAATGCTTAAGCAGGCGTTTCAACGAGAATTCTACTTCCACTATCCGCAACTTGGGAAGGTCGCTTGTGTTGGACTCCAAGTACGCAGAACTGACGATAGATACGCTCAGCGTGGCTGCCATTTCTATTACTTCCGGGGCATACAAAACCGGCGTCGACACGTGGGATGAGATTATTTATACCGAGACGCTACTCTTCATGCTGGAGCAGCTATCGCTCTTGTGTGAGATTTTTGTTTCCTCCGTCAGCACGAGGTCTGTGACAAAGTGGTTCGAGTTCATGGATGAAACAAACTTTATGGTTGACCTTGGCTCTTACGTTTCCAACAGAGAGTGCTTCGTGCTTCTCCAATCGTTGGCTACAGTCGTATCTCTCCAGGTGCTCGATATTGAGAACCCGTTCGAAGCAAATGATCCATCCTACGTCAATGACGGAAAGGCGTTTAAGCTCATTAACGACATCATCTCCACTAGAAGCATCAACTCCATCGTCAACTACGCGTGGCTCATTATACTATACAAAAAGGCGATCGTGGTGGAGGAGTTTTCTGACTCTCTGTCAGCCTTCACCAAGGAAATCCCCCTCTCCGAAATCAATACCAGCATAACCTTCTTCACTGAGACTCTTGAGCTGAGCAGCGTGTTCCAAGATATAATGAAGATCAACTCTTTCCTCCATTTCGATGAGATTTACTCGATTGTGTTGGCCAGCTTGCTTATGGTTGCCTTACCACTTATGCCCATGAATGTTGAAACAGCCACATGTGTTCAGCAAGTGCTTAGTCAAGCGCCCCCTGCTGTGGTGGAACGATTTTACGAAAACAGCGAAGTGATCAACGCCATTGTCTTGTCTCGTGCCAAATTCCCAGTTAGCATTCCTCCATATCTCAAATTGGCCTCCATCAACGGCAACTTTGCGTTCAGTGAATTCCGTGAGCTCAAATCATACATGTCTGTTTTTGACAAAGAAGAGTTTGGCAGGGTCTGTGACATTGATTCTGAAAACACGGATCTCATGAAGCTCTCTGAAGTGGTCGACCTATATCCACCTTATGAAGTAAACAATAAGCTTTCGCTTTTGCTCAATTCCAACACGAAAGCGAAGGTCATTCCTTCCAATGAAGATGGAAAAGTGCTTGTGACTTTCTTGTACAAGTACAGTGGATGGGCATTTCTTGGAAGAGTTGTGCAAAACATCTCCAAGACATTTGACATCACGGACACGCAAAAGATGCTTGTCCTCAATGACATGCTTCATTTGCTCGTTCAGACTAGTTCTCAGGTCTCTTTGGACGACTTGAAGGTGGCTCTTGATGCCATGTCCGCATACACCGATGACTCGGACATTTTGGAAATCTTATTCCGTTTGCTCGAGCAAGGGTTGCACAATCGTGATACGGAAATACTGACGAAGGTGGTCAAGCTTCTTACCAACCTTTTACCCTTGCATTCCAATAGAATCTGGCCCCACCTTTCCAAGTCATCCTTGCTACCAAACAGCGGTAAAGAGCCTTTCATGTCTATCATGTTTGGCTCCATTGAAATGGTGAAAGGAAGCTACGATTTTACCGTCGCATTGACCAAGTTCATTGGCGCCTTGGCACACAATTGTCTCACAAACAAGCATGACTATGCTGATGTTCTCAAGGCAGAAGTTCTCGGGGTGATGGTCGAGCATGCCATTGTCGTCTTCGAAAGTTTCATCAATTGCAACTTCAATGATGGTTTGCAGAAGCTCGAATTAGGCATTTTGCTTCTTGAAGTGTTCCTTAAAATCATCACAACTGTGTTTAACACTAACTCGGGCAACTTTAAAGACAATGAGCCTGCCAAAGAATTCGTTGGCTCTGCTCAGAAAATCCTTGATGCCTTTTTGGCACAGGAGGATGGCTCTGCTCGTGCTCCAATCCCAATTTATAAAATGGTGAATTCTGTCGCCTCTTCCATGAACTACTACGACTTCAGAGATGTCACGGGCTTCTACTCCAAGCACTGGATCAATAGTGCCTTGTCATTCTCAAAGGAATTGATACGGTGCAGAAGTCTTATTACCAGCAAGCCATCTCATTTTGAGAAACAGATGTTTTCCCAACTTCAAAATTTGGTGAAAATTTACTCACGGGGATCATTCAGAAGACCTGTTCTTGACTTGATCAGTACCTTGACAAGTGGAATTTGGGAAGGAGAGCAAATGCCATCAATGTTGTCCCACTTAGGGCGTGAACATTCTCGTATCTTCTTGCATTCTTTGGCATCAGACTTGAACAACTCATTTGATGACTACGGTATCAGAATATCTGTATATGACTTGCTTTGCTCGATCTTGGAAGCTAGTCAAGAAGGTTTGTCTGTTTTGTTCATCAGTGGACGTGATGTTTTTGGTGGATCCAAGAGTGAAACTCCGCTCACAATTTCTCTTTTGGCTGTTTTGAAGAAGAACGTGAACGAGATTAAATACTACCCTCCCTCAGTCACTGCTCATCTTCTTGACGCAATCTCTTTGGCGTTCAACTCGTGGACAATCGCGAATGAAGACAATAGCGATGAGCATTTCGTCAAAGAGATGCTCAAGCTTCTAGATGATGATCTTGGTGACGGTCACTTTAAGAACCCACAAGATTACATCGCTGCTTGTTATAAAAACAAGGTCCTTGCGAAAAGTGCCGAGATTTTGTCACTCATTCTTTTCACGACTAAGAACGAAAAGACAAAAAACTTGATCATTGACGTACTTTTCAAAGACTCCTTCGTAGAGAAGTTGTCTCGCCTTTTGTGTCCCTCGTTGAGCAAAGGTCCCACTCTTCAGTCGATATCGCAGGAGTTTGAAGAGCACTTCTCTAAATACAAATTGTCTCAGTTTGCAACTTCTGTTAGAAAGAGGAACCGTTTCAGTGCCAATGAACTATATGAGATCGACATGATGAACACCCTTTTCCAGTCAAGTCCACAATGGGTAGGCCTTAGGGATCGAATTGCGGATTGGAGTGCTCGTATTCAAAACTACTACTCCCAAGTTGCCATTGCCAAGTCTATCGGTGCACTTATCACTGCTTTGTGTCGCAGATCGCCTACAAAAGAGCTTGCCCGATACTTGAAACTCACGCCTGAGATTCTCACCATCAATGTTGTGGAGGAATCTCACATTCTTGCGACGGCAACGCAGCTCCGTCTTGAAAGGGTTGAGCTTTCTTTCTTACTCTTCCAGACGAATGGTGGTGTTGAAAAGGCTGATAGAGATACCAAGGTTGCTCTCAAAGTGATTGAAAAGGCATCCACGATGCTCAACGCTACATCTGACTTGAACAACACTACTCCAGTCACCCAAAGAGCCTTGCTCAGGTTAGCTCATATAGCGCTTTCAATACTCGGCGAGGACCACGAGCTCATCATCGCAAAATTCAGTGTGCTTCGAGACTTCTTCAATCGTGTTGTTTCTCAAGGCTCGAGGCTCATCATTATTCAGCTTCAAAATGATGTATATCTCTCAAGAGCAGACAAGAAGCATAAGTCGCATGATTTAGGCGAGCTTCTCAATGACTTACGCTTGGTGATCTCCATCTTCAAGTGCTATGTGATGTTCAACATTCCAGACTCGCTTCAAAGAGAGTTGGCGAACTCTTTGACAGACAACAAAACAGTGGAAAATTTCCTTAGCCTTTATTCGTTCTCGCACTTGATCGTGGTGAACGAGGAGCCTATATTCTCCCATTTGACTCTCATGTTTGTCCAGCTTCTTCTTTCGGTGGATGTCTTTGCCGAGAGGTTCATCAACAGAAACATGTTCATGGTCATTAGAGAAAGTGTGATTTCTCAACCACTTCGTGAAGGTGGCATCACGATCGAAAACTCACCTCAACTCCACAGAAACTGGACGACCGGAATTCTTCCAATAATTTCAGCCACTTTGCTTGGACCCGGCAATAAGACGGAGGTATTCAACACAATTAGATCATTTGGAAGACAGATTGCCTTCTGTATTGAAAGTTGGGCTAAAGACTCGCGGTCTCTCCATGTCTCATCCGCCGTTACTTGGGAAACCACTCAGATTTTGCACTTGTATCTGATTTTAAGTGAAATTGCAAAAGCTGAAAAGATCATTAGTGACAATCCTACAAGTGTCGATATGGCCATTCTCCCAGGCCTTGAGACTCCACAAAAGAGAGAGGATTTGATGGACTACATCAGCAATTTGCTCAAGCACCCCAAATTCCTCTCGTCCATCATCGTGCCCAGCACGCCAGAAGAAGCAAAGGTTCTCAAAAGTCACGGTAAAGTACATGAAGAATTTGTTAGAGGTGTGATTCTGGAAATTTCAGAACTCAAAGACTATCTCAGCTGAGGAGGTGCTGCACAGAATGTGGGTGTTGATACAACGCGACGTTGGAATATTCAGTCGTACATCATCTCGCCTTGAAAGATGAGCTCTCCGTTCTATGTTTCCGCCCCAGGAAAAGTCATTCTTTTTGGAGAGCATTCGACTGTTTATGGTAAGCCTGCCATAGCTGCTGCGCTCAGTCTCAGGGCTTATCTTCTTGTGAATCCAAGTGAGGACCCAGATGAAATTTGTCTTGAATTTCCAGATATCTCGCTCAAACACCTGTGGAAGAGACTGGACATACCTTGGGACGCCCTCGAGCCACTCATTCAAAAACATGAGGGCGTTCCTGTGGCTACCGACGAATTGGTTCCTGAGATCTTGGACCAATTGTCTGACTTGTTGGACATGGAAGACCAACGTACTTACATCACTTGCAGATGTTTCTTGTACCTATACACGAGCTTGTGTGGACGTGATACTCCAGGCTGTCATTTCGTCATCAGATCTACCTTGCCTATTGGTGCTGGCTTGGGCTCTTCCGCCTCAGTATCTGTCTCCATTTCCACGGCACTTGCGATCTTGGGTAAGCATGTTGAATACCCCACAATCCCTGCAAACAGCAGACAGCACAGCAAGGCTTCTAGGGATACTAACTTCATTGACTCATGGTCGTTGATGGGCGAAAAGTGTTTCCACGGTAACCCTAGTGGTATTGACAACGCAGTTGCAACTCATGGAGGAGCAGTTTTGTACCAGCGTTTTGGCGGACCCGGCAACGTGGCAGTGCGTACCAATTTGAGAAATTTCAGTGGTATCAACCTTTTGCTCACCAATACCAAAATTCCTAGAAGTACCGCTGATTTGGTTGGTGGTGTGGCTTCTTTGAGATCCAAGTATCCTAAGACTGCGGAACACTTGCTTCTGGCCATGGGCGAAGTAGCTCAGGAGGCTTTGGAGGAAATGCTCAAGCCAACAGCTGACCACAAGGTGTTGAGCGAGCTTTTCAACATCAACCACGGCTTGTTGGTTTCTCTCGGTGTGTCCCACCCTGCTCTTGAAACCATCAAGGCAATTGGAGACACCCACAAAATTGGTGCCACTAAACTTACAGGCGCTGGTGGCGGTGGATGTGCTATCACCTTGCTCTCGCCTGAAGCTGACGAGGCTGCGTTGGCCAAGGTCAAAGAGGAATTCCACGAAAAGAACTTTGAGGTGTTTGAAGCACAGTTGGGTGGAAAAGGTGTTGGTGTCTTGCAGCTCGAGGACAGCGATGCCACGGAGGTGTTTTCGTCGGAGAAATTCATGGAGCACGAATCGAGAGAACACATCGAGGAGGCCATCGGCGCCTCAAAGCTTGCCGGCTGGCGTTTCTGGTGAGATTAATAGCAGCATGATAATAATGAAAGCATAGAATTGAATACAGCGTAGTTCGGTCTAAGTCTGTATTAAGGCCGTAACTTGTGAGCAGCTGGCCAGTCAGGGCTTGGAAGCCCGACAATAAATATCTAAATACCTCTATTGAACTCGACCTGCTCGATCTTGTTGCCGTTCTTGTCCTTGAGGTCATGGAATTCGTCCTCCAACTTCTGTGGAGAGACAATTTCACGCTGTGGAAACACGGCAAGGGCTGGAGGCAAAGCTACAAGGGCTGTGACGAAGATAAGGCCGATGTTCACGGCGGTCTCGGTCAACTTGGACTTGCCCTTGAGAAATCTGCTCTTTTGGAGTCTCACTAAGATCAACGGTGGAATGGCCATGACGGGAGTAGCGTTGATGACACGGCTGGCGGCAGTTTCACCAACAGCGTAGAAAGCAGCCTTTTTCGACGAGCCCAAGTCGTTGCCGTCCTTGTCGTAGACAGAAATACCCTTTTTCAACTCCTCGCTTCTCATCAAGAAGACGTTGGCAATACCGGCAGAAACCACAGCGGCAAAAGGCACCAAGCGGCCCAAGACCATCTTGGTATTGGGTCTCAAGCCCTTTAGCTTTGGCACAATGGCATTGAGGCCGAGAGCCACAGAGCAGGACGCTGTAACGGCCATCGTATAGTTTGTGGCGATCTGCTTTGTGGTCAACGGGTGCAGCTTATTAGCGTTGGAAATGTTGATCGCCACGTTCAACGACTGGTTCGCCACCTGCCAGAACACAGTGCCCATAGTGCCCAAGCCAGGCGTAAGCATACCAGCCGTCACCACCAAGTTGGAAAGCACACACGAACTCATACGGAACGGCAAGAAAACGGTCTCGCCGGTGTCTGGGTGCAAGGCCGAGTCCAACACCTTCTTGGACCGCCAGAAGTCAGGCGTGAGCTTCCCTGTGACGCCGTTTCTATAGTCCCACACGACCCTTTTGGCAGCTTCAATGTCTGACGAGGTGTTAAGAAGCATTGTGGGGTCCAGGATTTCAGCACAGTGCTTGACACGGCCCCAGTATGTGGAGAGGTCGAAGCGAGAGTCTGGAAGCGGCACCGGGCCGGGGATCAGAGACGCCATAAGGAAGGTGTAGTTGGTGTTGATAATTGTGCGAAAGCGGGCCGGTGAGAAGCAGTGGATTGGGTGAGTGGTGGGGGGGGATGAGGAGGATTTAGGGATTTTTTGGATTTGGAAATTTATGGGTGTTACTGAAAAGATTTTCTTTGAATGGCTGGATTTGGGGGTCGTTGATGGAGGTCTGGTGGATGCTTGTGATATATTTTGGTACCTGCGTGGGCTGATGAGATGAGACGCTGATGGTCAGAGTTAGGTTGGTTCTTGAGGATCTGCTTTTGGGTTCCATCTGAAGAGCTCATATGAAATCTGGTCGTTTTGATAAATTGGGGGGTTGAATCTGCGAGCCATGATTGGCTGGTTCGTCAGGGTAGTATGTACTATCACGATGATAAGCCATGCAAGGTATTTGCATGGTGGAAGCAAGATGACTGTTTCTTGTGGATGTGGCCAACTTGCAAATCGGAGGTCGCTGGCTTTATGGATTTCTCACTTGAGCGAAAGTACCAGTCATCTATGCGTTTGTGGAAATGGTTGCAAAATGCACCTAAATGCGGCAGTATAGTAGTTTCATGGCCTAATAATGGACCAGTCAGATCGTCTTACTCGTAGATAAATACTAACAATCATAAGCTCTGGAATTCGGCCATCTTCACTTTATAAGCCAGGGAATGTTGGAGTGGGTACTTACTTGAGGAGGTGCTCATGACATGAACGGTCCTGCCGTCAAACCACGTTCATCATCAACATCAATTTCAGTCTCGTGGCTTCTTCTTTCAACGACTCAAATTTCTGAATCTCGAAAATCCCCAAACCGGCAATTTCTTGAACTCTTCATCCACCCTTGAGTCCCCATCACTGTCCTGTTTACAGATGCGCAGGTACTACTCATGATACTGGGACTCGGAGTGGACCTTGTCCATATCCTGCGGTTCACGCGGCTCCTTTCCAAAGGACAACCATTCACAAGAAAACTATATGAAAGAATACTACATCCTCGGGAACTCAGTCAATTGAAGCTTCTAGATGAGAAGTCTACCACCCGGTTCATCGCAGGCAGCTGGGCCGCCAAAGAAGCTGTATTCAAGACATTGGAGGAAAAGGAGCAGGCGACTTTTCAGTTCAAGCAGTGGTACCGCTATAAAGAGGGGGAAACGCCCTGCCATTGGCTCAGAAACAAGCAATGACTCTTTCTTGTTGAGTATATCTCACGATAACGACATGCTCATAGCCACCGTGCTACGGCAGGCGAAAAGCCCAAGCACACAATAAAAAGTAGCTTAAGCTGTGAGGTTGACCTACACTCGCTCTAGTTAACAATTACTAATACACATTTTACCCTCTATTCCCACTCAACAGTGGCAGGAGGCTTGGAGGTGATGTCGTAGGTGACACGAGCAACACCGTCAACCTCGTTGACAATTCTCGAGGCAACTCTCTTGAGGAAAGAGGCCTCGAACACGAACCAGTCGGCAGTCATGAAGTCCACCGTCTCAATGGCTCTCAAAGCAATCACCTGCTCGTAGGTTCTCTGGTCACCCATGACACCGACAGACTTGACAGGCAAAAGAGCGGCGAAAGCCTGGGAGATCTGCTTGTACAAGCCAGCCTTCTTGATCTCCTCAATGAAGATGGCGTCGGCCTCTCTAGCGATGGTAACCTGCTCCTTGGTCACCTCACCCAAAACTCTGATGGCAAGACCTGGACCAGGGAAGGGGTGTCTCCAGACAAGGTCGTGAGGAACACCCAAGAGCTCACCCAAGTGACGGACCTCGTCCTTGAACAACTCTCTCAATGGCTCGATCAACTTGAGCTTCATGTCCTCCAACAAACCACCGACGTTGTGGTGGGTCTTGATGGTCTGCGATGGGCCCTTGAACGAGATGGACTCGATCACATCAGGGTACAAGGTACCTTGCAACAAGAACTCGATCTCCTGGCCGGAAGCAGGCTTGATCTTGGCAGCCTCGTCCTCGAAAACGTGGATGAAAGTGTTACCAATGATCTTTCTCTTTTTCTCAGGGTCAGTAACACCCTTCAAGCGGCCCAAGAACAAGTCCAGGGCGTCCACAACCGTCAAGTTGATGCCGAGGCCCTCGGTCAAGGTCTTGTAGACGTTCTCGGTCTCGTTCTTTCTCATGACACCGTTGTCGACGTAGATGGCGTGGAAACGGTCGCCAATGGCCTCCTTCATGATCTTGGCACCCACGGTGGAGTCGACACCGCCGGAAACGGCACCAATGACCTCGGCAGTAGGACCAACCAACTTTTGGATTCTGGCAATCTCGGTGTCCACGAAGTTCTCCATGGACCAGTTGGCGTTGGCCTTGCAGATCTCCAAGGCAAAGTTCTTCAACAAGATCTTACCGTTGACGGAGTGGGTCACCTCGGGGTGGAACTGGATACCGAAAATGGGGTCCTTCTCGTGGGCAATAGCACAGAAGGGCGAGTTGTCAGAGGTAGCCACGGTCTTGAAACCAGTAGGCAAAGCGTGCAACTTGTCACCGTGGGACATCCACACCTGGGAGTGGTCCACGCCGTCGAAAAGAGGGCACAGCTTGTCCTCCACGTTCAAAGTAGCAGGACCGTACTCTCTCTTGTCGCCTCTACCGACACCTTTACCGTTGATCCAGGCCAACTCTTGCATACCGTAACAGATACCCAAGATAGGCACGTCGAGCTTGAACACGTCGTGGTCAACGTGAGGAGCGTCCTCAGCGTAAACGGAGTATGGGCCACCAGACAAGATCACACCCTTGGGCTTCCAAGAAAGCTCAGCGATCTTCTGAGTGCAAGGCAACATCTCAGCGTAAACGTTGAACTCACGCAACCTTCTGGTGATGAGGTGGGAGTACTGCGAGCCAAAGTCGAGAACAAGGATGGTGTCGAACACCTTGGACACTTCCACGGGCACGTCGGGCACAGACATGGTGATGGGGTAGTTGAAGAAGATGGGGTCTAAAATTTGTGCGATGTGCGACGTAGGATGCGATGAGCAGTCAGGCGGATCGAAATTGGAGAAGTGGGGGAAGGGGTTGATTTTTGAAAAATCGGTAGTTTTGGGGTCTAGTGGGTGTGGATTGGGCGTAGGTGGAATTTGGGCCTGTGGTTCCGCCGGGTTCCCTTTCTGTCGTGGCGGCTAAGTGTGTGATAACGTCCCGCGGGCCGAGGGACGGTGAAAAGTGGGACTTGCCGGGGAGGTTTTTGCAATTGAGGGGCTTTTTTGGGGTTTTTAAGTTGGAGATTTTTGTCCAGATGAGTTTTGTTCTTGTCAGCTGGGTGGTGCCGGATATGGTGTGGTGGCTGACTCCTCCAGACTAATAATTAGCGTTAATGAGGCGCCGATAAGGCGTGGTGGGGGTTGGACTACAAGAAATGTTATGTGTTTTAGGTGAAGGGGGGGTCAATCTAATCCTTAAGGAAGAAGCGGCTCATTTTTTGGCCTATAATGTGCTTCTGGTTGTACGGCTGAGATAGGTTGTGATATAGGAGATTTCGCAGCCATTCGATGCCACCACGTTTCTGATGACTTGATGAATAAGCTCATCTCGCAGGGCCAATAGTCAATAAAAGAGATTCTTTTCTGGGCTAATTAGCTATAATCTCTCCTGTTAAGCAATTATTGGAGTTGTACTTTGTGGAGTGGGTGTCTCACTGGCGTCACTCGCTTTTGCACCCACATTACAAAGACTTCGATTAACTAGCTTTAAACTAGTTACAGCAATCAGCTTTGTCTTGAAGTTTCACCAGCCTTTACTCATTTACAAACACACCGACTACTACATTTCTCCAAACAAAAGATCTCGACATGAGATCACTTCCTCCGCCAAGAGTGACACGAAAACGTCGCTGGAGACGGTTCAAGCGGTTCGTCAAAGGTCTCTTCCATCCACATTCGTACGACCTCCACATGTTTGAAAAGCCGGATTCTGTTAGCCACATCAGAGGGTCTAGAACACAGAGAACTGTGGGATACGGTCTTCGGGCGGTCGGTGCCCTAGGCCGTTGGGGGTGGCGTAGTTGAAAGAGTGAGTTTTTTAGTCAAAACTCAAGTATTCGAAGATAAAACACTGTTTTTAAATTCAGGGTAGCCGCTGAAATTTGGGTAACATTTGCTGGTTTGCAACTGCCTTGTGAATGTAGCACAAAAGTGATAAATGTGAAAAAGGCATGAATAATCGTGTTTACCTAAATTGGTGAGTTTGATCTTCGATATAGCTCAATTGAAGCTACCTCTACCCACACTAGCGAGATACGTTCGATAGGAAGGTTAGCCATTGATTTAACTATGGTCCTATGAGAGGTACAAGGACACCAAGTCAGAGCCGTACAATACTAGAAGTAAAAGATGAATATGAACGTGACGTTCAATCACGCCATTGGGGCTCTTTAGGTATTTTGAAAGAACGTAAGTTTGAATGATTTATGGTTTTATTCCACCTCTCTGACGGTTTTGCACCCAGGTACCACTATTACATTACACCTGCGGGCTACCATCAAAGAGAAAGCTCAAACTACAGCGACGAATCCTCTGAAATGCATATGAACAAATCAACAAAGTTGCAACGAAACAACCTGTAGGCTCTCCAGTCATCAAAACCTGTCAATCTCGCTTCCTCACACCCACCACACATACAACAGAGTCACCATCCGCTGTCACTACCACATCAAATTTGTCACTACCTCCACAATTATAAAGAATAATTCAAAATAATGCAAACAGCTTCAACACATCAATTCATCTTTCAATATACATCCCGTCAATTAGCAATGCTGGACCGACCTCTCCTCGTAGTAGCCTCCACCCTGTATGGGGCTGCGAGTTTTCCAGATGCTCATCGCAGCACCTACTACTACATCAATATGGCCGAGGACCAGGTGAAAATCGCCCTTTTCACAAAGGAGGACGACCAGCTGCTCCATGTTCTGGATGCGCCTTTGTTTGTTCCCGCCACCTTGAAGCGGTACGGTTTGTCGGAGATCGTCAACCACCTTTTGGGCCGTGAGGACGAAGAAACAAAGCCCATTCCGTTTGACTTCTTGATCGACGGCCAGCTCTTGCGTACGTCGCTCAGCGAGTACCTTGTGAAAAACGGTCTCTCCAGTGAAACTTTCCTTCATGTCGAGTACACCAGGGCCGTGCTTCCGCCGCTGTTTTTGGCGTCTTTCAACAACGAGGACTGGGTTTCCTCGGTGGACACCATCAACAACGCCCTGGACGCGGTTCAGGTCATTTCCGGCGCCCTGACCCAGCCACAGATCTTGTCTGGCTCCTACGACGGTGTCGTGAGAACCTACAACATGAGTGGTCAGGTCGACAAACAGTATGTGGGTCATTCTGCGCCCATCAGAGCTGTCAAATGGATCTACACCCACCGTGTTGTATCTGCTGGTAACGACAGACAGCTTCGGTTGTGGAAGACGGCAGCAGATCCTACGGGGGTGGACGAGGACGAGCCTGAAAACGCCAAAACCTTGGCCATTCTCGATGCCCATAAAGCACCAGTCGTCGACCTAGATGTGCACCAAAGAACACAGAGGATTCTTTCCGCCGGCCAGGACAACATTGTCGGTGTCTGGTCGACGAATCCAAAAGACATGAACCTGGTGGAGCCGTTTGCAGCCACCTCCCTTGCATCTTCAGCGCTGAAAAAGAGAAGAAAGATGGCGCTCAAGGACCAGAGCGTCAAGCACAGAGCGCCCTTGTCGCTTTTGGAGGGCCACTCGCAGCCCGTTGAAGGCGTTATTTTCGATGCCTCCGACCTGACAGTGGCCTACTCGGTCGCTCAGGACCACACCGTGAGAACATGGGACTTGGTGACCTCGAAGTGTGTTGACACAAGATCCACGGGATTCTCGTTACTTTCTGTTTTGCAGTTGCCCGAGGTCAACTTGCTAGCCACGGGCTCCTCCGCCAGACACATCAACCTCCACGATCCTAGAACGCTGCTGGAGGCTACTGAACTCCACACCACCAAACTCTTGGGACACACCAATTTCGTGGTCAGCCTAGCAGCATGCCCCAACAACAAAAACATGTTTGCCTCGGGCTCCCACGACGGCACCGTGCGTGTGTGGGACATACGGTCCAACCAGTCATTGTACACTATCAAGAGAGACCTGGGAGAAGGCAAGGTGTTTGGAGTGGCCTGGGACCAGGAGATTGGCCTTGTCAGTGGTGGAGAGGACAAGAAGGTGCAGATCAACAAGGGCAACGATATTGCCAGGGACTAGGTTGGTCGAATGCTCGAGGTGAAAGTGATGCATACATACGTTAAAAGATTCTATAGAGTGAAGGTGTAGTGAATGGTGGGAGACTTCTATGCTGGGGCTTCTACCCCTTTCTGGAATTGCCCTGCTGGGAGGAGCTCCACATGGACAAGCCGTAGAAACCCTGCCACATGCTTTCTCTATCGGTGATGTAGCCTACCACGGGATCCAGGGTTTCAAGGGTATTAACAACCTCGTTGTCCTTCCAGCCCATGCGCTTCCGTAGATGCTGGATTTCCTCGGCACTGAGCTCCACCTGGGCAGCCGTTCCGTACTTCAAGGGCCCCACGTTGATCCAGTAGCCGTTTTTCACCGGATTGCGCTTGGACGGAGTGGTAAGCTGGCTGATGACGTCTAGATAGTCCATGAAGTTCTCGGCGGTGTCCACAAAAAACACAGAGAGCACCAAGACGTTCTTGAAGCGGTCCCTGTTGGGAACGGTGAAGTAGCGGAAATCGTCGAGAAGAAGATGTAGATTGGCTGGTTTCTCTGGCGTGGGTAGGCTCTTTTCACGGAACTGGGACAGCGTTTTCACGAAATTCAGGCACGAGTGGACGTACGGAAAGAACTTTGAGGTCTCCTTCTTCAGGTAGACGTACTGGTTGCATGCGTGCATCAAGCCTGAAAACTCCACAGCATAGACGGCACCAAAGTCCATGAAAGAAGCGACATCGTGAGCCACACGGCCTAGACCCGAGCCAGGAATAACCACACACGTATCTGCAGCCTCCTCCTTTGGAATGACCTTAGAAAGCTGGCTCTGCAAAAAGCTCAAAATGGGCAGTCTTTCCACTTCACCAACATTAGTCCAATCACGCACAAAATGGGTCAATGCCTCCACCACACGGTAGTTGGTGCTGCTGGTATTCGGCAAGTTCTTCTCTGCATCAAGCAACGAGAAGTCCTTGTAAGTCAAGCCGTAGTTGTGCTTAGCGCAGTAAATCACATCGTCCATGATCCTCTGGTTCTTCTCGATACACCCGTCGATCTTCTTCAATTTCTGGGTGTAGCCGGCGTCCTCACACATCTTCTGCTGTCGCCACGAAAGCATTTTGAAAAGCCGGCTTCGGCGGGCATTGTAGTTCTTGCTGTTCTTCAGATAAGCGTCCAAGGACTTCATGGCAGATAGCAACTCGACTTTAGACGTTGCAGCCAAATTTTCAAAATTCCGGTGTTCCTCCGGGGCATTGGCATCGCCGCCGCTGAAAAGAGCCACCCTCCTCCTCTGCAGCCGCTGGATAGCCAGTCTGACTGCTCGTTGAAAAACGCCAGTTCTGGAGATCATGTTGGTGCTTACAAACACCGCAGCCAAAAGCGGCACCTGCGAGCGGACTAGCAAAAAGATAGAAGTCCGTAAACAACAGCGAACAGCGCCAAGGCAGCTAGCACGATTTGGTAGTCTGGAAGGTGGTTCATCAACGTGAGGTTGAGCTAGAGAGTGAGACCTGCGTAGGAGGCCCGGAGGGTTGATAGTGGTTGTGGCGAACTGGTGATGCAATGAGGTTTTTTGGGATTTGTGATGGAGTTGGTGATGTTTTTGAAAGAAGTTGGGATTCTTTTTCGTTTGGAGGGTATTGAAGTTTGGGGTGATGTTTTGTGGTGATCCTCTGGGGTGCTGGATGTGGACCGACTATGCGATTTCCACATACACAGCATAAAGCGGTAAAACCGAGGATTTGTGATATTTAACTCCAAACGTCTTTTAACTCAAAAATCACTTAAATGAATAAATCCCCCCTCAATCCACTTCCATCGCCTGGAACGCCTCTGCTGGATCCTGGTCGACCCGCGACATTGTCGCACCGATTGCAACGCTCCATTAGGCAAAGCGGTGAAACACCTTCGAAACATAAAAGGCAGCCTGGTCCCACCACTAATTCTCCAAAATGCTTTGCGACATTATGTACTCTGACGAGTACAAGGAGGTGATGGACAAGCTACGGACCTTTCTCGAGCAAAAGACATACAACGAGGAGGCACTTGCATTGACCGAATCAGCCTTGGAGCTTCTAGCTGCTCACTACACAACGTGGCAGTACAGATTCACCATTGTCAAGGAAATAAAAAGAGACTTGTTCGAGGAGCTCGACTGGTGTGAGCTCATTGCGTTGGAAAACGAGAAGAACTACCAGATCTGGCATTACCGCCAGTTGATCATCGAGGAGATCTTGAAGGACGAGGAATTGGCAAAGAAGTTCAACTTCCACCGGGAGTATCCTATATTGAGCGCAATGCTTCAGGAAGACAGTAAGAACCATCACGTGTGGTCGTACAGAAAGTGGTTTGTGGAGCGGTTTCTGCTTCATGAGGCTTTGGAGGAGAATGCCTTCGTGGAAAGCATGCTAGAGACAGATTTGCGGAACAACAGTGCCTGGACCCACCGGTTCTATCTCAAGTTTGGCCATGACGACTGGAAGAAGAATGTCGAGCTGGAAATCGCCTATGCTAAGCTGAAGATCGAGATATGTCCCCAGAACCCTTCGAGTTGGAACTACTTGAGGGGCATCTACAGAAAGGCAAAGGGGGACATTCAGGAATTGAGGTCGTTTTGCGAACCATTGGCCGATACGAGTGCCAAAAAAATCAAAAGCTCTTTTGCATTGGAAGCGTTGGCTGACATTGATAAGGCAGCTGGAAACAAGGATGCAGCTGCAGAAGCGTACCGTTTATTGGCCGAGGTGTACGATCCGATCAGAAAGAACTACTGGACGTATGTCCAGAAGAAGCTTTAACGAAGTAATGAATAAACAGAACTCAGAATGAAAAAGCAGGATTTGGGGACCCTGATGAGCAGAACTCGAAAAATCTTGACAAATGGATGAACAGAGCGGCACTATTGCATGAACCGAATTGGGAGAATTTGACCGAAAATAATTTGGAGTTCTTTTGGGGGGGGGGGGGGTTTCGGTATTTAGTTAAATCCGATTGGGATTGCAGGCCGCCTTCAGAAGGGGTCTAGGGGTTCGCTCGGCATGTGGCTTGATTGTTAGAACTGAGCGGATTTCATGTATAAATAACGTACCGAAGGTCTTTTGAAATGGCCTGGTATTAATGCTTTTTGTATGATGTCGTCCTCACTTCCCATTGACCAAGCATGTCTTCAGCATCGATAAATATGGAGCTTTTCCAACACTTTGCTGAATTCAAGTAGGTTTACTTTCCAGGTGGAATTTAGATGTAGGGGGCTGATTCGGCATGTCCTTCCTCTACCATATAAGCGAGGTAGATCGCTTGACCCGGGCAGATAGCACCAAGGTTACCCTGGCAACTCTTTCAAGAAGAATAACTTGAAAGTAACAAAGTACAATAATGTTTGCCAAAAAATTATCGAGAAAGTTCATTTATATAAGTATCACCCAAGATTTCGCCTCGTTTAGTGCTAGTTTCAGCCGCACCTCGACCGGGATCAGTGGCTAATTCAGCCTAATCATGCATGCGTATTCATTAGGGGATCCTTGAATGAAAAATAAAAATTCAAGCCGGGGAAGGAAGCAGATCCATGCACTGGTTGATTCCGGTGGTTGGGGTAGACGACCGGAAGTGAAGATCCCATTATCTGGAAATGGGGGCTGCAATGTGCTGAACTAAGCTTGTGGCTAGATTTTGAGAAGGAGCTGATTTCATGTATTTATAGAGGGTTTCAAAGGATATAGTTGTATTTCTTTCCTTTTTGGGTGCTGTTCTTCCTCCCCTTCTTCAATTGCATCACTCGAATACGAATGAAGATAAATTGTGATTTCTGTAGACTTCTGACTTTCGATAGTAGGTATGCTGCTAGATAGCTAGTATGGGTATGTAGGTAGGCCGAATTTGCATGTCCTCCCACTACCCGATAAGCGAGGTAGATCGCTGCATTCGAGGAAATAGGCACCAATTCCCCAGAAGCACGATATTAAGAAGACATGAAATTCAAAGAAGTATGATGCTAGGTATGAAAATGGGAAGGTAAAAACTGACTTTGCTGCTACGTCTTTGTTGAGTACTATTTCAAAGCAGTAGCACCTTAACCTGTCGGGAACAGAGCCTAGTAAGTATTGCATGCGTCTGCCTAGGGGTTCCCTTAATATATATTTAAACCGGGTACGCAAGCAGATCCATGCAATTTGATGCATGGTGGTCGGGGTAGCACCACCTGAAGTGAAGACCCAAGCATTTGCAGATGACTCCTTCTAAAACTGACTATAAAAGGGGGGCTATCCCCAAAGAGATTTTTTTATAAGACAACACGCTTCCATTCGAAAAATGGTCTTTGGCTCTTGGTTGAAATATCCAAGGGCGTTGGAGAACGCTAGCTTTGGGTTCACGTCTGTTTGTGCCTATGTCCTCTCCGTCTTTACAATTTTATTTGCCCATGGATACCTCATCCTGCTTTTGTTTCCTTTCCATGCCATGTTTACCGGACCACAAATCAATCATCTCAACTTCCTCCCTAAGCTGGCGAGAGAAACTTACAATGCTGTTATTAGAAGCCAGGTTGAAATTGAATTTCAGACATTACATCGGGAACAAAATGAGAAAGTCGCTAATATAGTTTCTGATACCTTCGAAAAAACTTTAAACAAGAGTCGTGATGTCCTGATCCTTCATTTTTCTGAGCTTTCGAAAGAGCAGTTGCAGCACTTCGAAAGCGAACTCGGCCGCATATCTCATGACTTTTGCAATGAAGCTTCTTCTGACGAAGGGTCCATCCTCGGCTCTGAAGATGTGGATCTGCTTGACTCCAATGACAAGGAAGCTCAGCGCAAGCTCACAGAGGAAGCTAAGGCTACCTTTTGCCTGAACATGAAAAATATGCTAGGACCGATGGTGAAGCAATTACTGAATGAGATGCTAGAAGAATGGGAAAAATCGTACAAAGAGGTATTGGATCAGGTACTCGAAAAATATCACTCTGAAGGTGCCGAAATTGTTGGTCGAGCTTTAGATAAGGCAAGAAAGAGGATGCTATTTCACCACGCCCTAGATTACCCGTGGTCAGGACCACAATACGTTGAGACTGCTAAGTGTGTGATTTTGCTACTCTTTACTCACGATGTGCTGTTTTTCGTTCTATTTCACAGAAGTAAAGCCCACGCTATTCTATTTTGTTGTACCAGTGCGCTTTATTATTTGGAGACTTTGAGCACCATTTTCTTGTTGGTGTGGACCAGCTTTAAGTATTTTAACCACAACGCAGGAGTACCTTACAGTTTCTATACATTATACTTGTTTGGTGCCGCTGCGTCTTACTACGTCACGTTTTTAGTGTTGACGGAGGAAAAAGGAGATTCTGATCTGAGGCTCGCCGGTGCTCCAGACAATCAGGGAAATGATGGTCAACCTGATGTTGCTAGGAAAGAACTCATTGATCCCGTTAAAGAGAACGTCGCAAGGGGATTGAATGAAATCAAAAAAGATGAAGTGTTCCCTCTTAGTGGCAAGAAGAAAAATTGGAGCCTCGAAAAACAGACGGATGCCAACGATTCTGACGCACGCTTGGGAATGGTAGATGAAAATAACAGTCAGGCCACCGAAGAGTCAGAGCAAGCGCAAAAGCTGGAAGAATTCAAAGGTAATGAGAAGGATGTTGTGCGGAGTTGTTCAGCTGGAGAATCCTTTTATTAAACTACATCCACTCAGAACAGAATTTATTCTGCGCATATTGAAGTGGGAGAACCTCTACAGTGGTTGAAGGTTTGACTCAATTGAAGAATGAATTAAGTACTCGTTCTTTTTGATTGAGAGTTTGTTTTTAATTTGTTGTTTGCTTTTTAAGAAAAAGATTCCGAGAAAAGGGAAAAAAAAAAAAAAAATAGAGAGTATACGTTGTTTTATCCTAGTCTAATACGAGATGTAGTATTCACAATTCCATGAGTAGTTAGTCTGAAGGGTCTGGAAGAGTTACACCTGTAACTTGAAAGACAAATATTAGCCCAGCTAACTAACGGAGTTGAATTGAATTCTTGACCGTAAGCCGGGAATTGTCAGCTATGTTAGAATAAGCGCCCTAACTTGAAGTGTATTTTTGGGCTGCAAGATTGAGGAATAATAAATATGGGTAGGTTTCTCAGAAAAAAAGATCTACTGTACTCTCAAGTTCCTTCCAATTATACAATTTTGGAAGTTCCTTTCATTGCAGTGACCTGAAAGAGACCTTTCAAAGCTTGAAGACTGGACCATGATATTTTCATCTATTATTGTTACGATCAGTCCACTATGGTTGTTTTGAGTTTTACCTTTTTGTTCGTAAGGTGATCCTTTGAATTCAGGCGGCCCTTCTATGGTTGTGGTTTCTGTCTACCTCACAGATGTTCTTTTAGTCGGATGAAGAATCTCAACTACACATTTGGGCTAATCGCGGTATAACTATTTAGAAAAATCAAACACGGCAACTTTTATCGCCAGGTTTATTGGCAAATTGGGCTCCGCAAGGAGGTAGTATATCAGCTGAAATGGACCGATCAGCTTCGTTGATGATCAAATCAAATGCAATCGATCCAATCCGATAATTACGTGTACCGGTACGTACATCGAAGGAGATAGTGAGCTGATAACTTCTGTGCAATGTATTTGAGTAAAGCGACGGCTCAAGCTCTTCGGGAATTTTGAACAAATTGAAAATATTTTGGACGTCCCCAAAATATTCCTCATTTTTAAAACCCAATCTTAAATGAGTATCTTCATTGATTAGACGAAAGGTCTTTTTGAAGGAAGTCTCGCCCTGTGGCGTACTCCGATTAGTTTGCTGTTCAAGTTCTACTGCAAAGTATATTTGGCGCCAACCAACATAATTGTCTCTGATGCTGAACCTGACGTTGGAATCAATACACGTGCCTGGGGTGGCCGCAATACCCACATTGTGTGATGCCTTGACGTTTTCAGATTTAAAGTCGGCAAAGTCAAAACCACTATCAACTTGAAAATCTTTCATTAAAGGGAGTGAAAACTCACGAATCACCGAACCAAACAAGGACCCGTTTCTATTCCTGAGCCCCCACTTCCCATTGGATGCAACAAGAGCCAAATCTGCTTTGTTCTCATTTGCGTCATTTTTATCACCAGTATTATCTTGAGTGAGCTCCGACTTGCTTGACAAATAAATTGTCGTAACCACAAAGACATTTTCCTTTTGGTACAGAACACAAATTTGATGCCCTAAGGTCCAGGACATCTTAGAACATCTGTCAACTACCAGCTCAAAGATATCTTGGACAACCATGGGATCATTTGGAAATTGATCAACGGAAACGAAATCACACTCTTTGATTTCATTTGATGTCGTACTATCCTTTGATAATTCCGTCTCCAAACCGACTTCTATATCCAACAGAGTGGAAAGATTGGCAGTACAAGGCTGCTTATTCAGGGTACACCTAGCCTGAAGGTCGATTTTGAGCAGATAGGTTCGACTGCATTCGTTTGAGTGAAAAGTTGGACCAAGGTTTGGAAGCTCGCAATTGAAGAGCGATCTTGTCGAAAAAACATCGCCACCAAGTTCTTTACTTAGCTGTACAGGGAGAAGCTGGAAGTTGGTTTTGCAGTCTTTCAAAGTTACAGTTCTGAATTTTTTTTCGACCTCAAAACCTTCTCCTCGGGCAACCTTGAATTGAAGGTACTCCACAAGAGTGATGGTTAGATGGGTGATAAAAACACGGCTGTTACAAGAACATAAGGAAACAGACTCTTGTCTGAGCTGAAGTGTCATGAAGCTCCCTAATCTTGAACCGCTCTTTACAACATTGTAAGGCAGAACGACTATACAATCTCTGGGTGGTATATATGTCGCAAAAGCCTGGAAATTGATCGAGCCGCCTATGTTCTCAAAATCATCCTCAAGAGCTTCCAAAGCTGAGTCCCACTGCTCCGGTTCCTCATGAGAAAATCCGACCCCAAGAGGAAACTTGACCTTTCCAACCTGGAAACAACGCACACATATGAGAGCGTTATCACCCCACGCATACTTCCATTTTGATGGAACAATCAGAAGCTGTCGCAACTCCATGAATGAAAACACAATTCTGCCTTGGCCATCATCGAGTTTAGGCCATTGCCCCAATTTCAGAACACCTTCAACTTCCTGAGTACGATTCGTGGAACGAGAAACAATTCTGGCTTTTTCAAGCTCCAACATGCTGACCGTCCAGACCTCTTGTTTTATCGTGAACGTGTGTGTATCATGGGAGACGCAATTTGAAGAATCCCTTTCCACTTCATGTGCAACTGCACGAGAAAGGGACTTGGGCTTTTCGTTTTTCTCGATAAAGTACAAAAAATCGTATCCCATGGCTGTGGATTTGAGCCTGAGGAATAAGCGACTTTTATAGATGTAACGAGGAATGCAGAAAAATGCTTGCTCAAGCGGCAAGATTCTCTTTTTGGTTAACGATCTCGAACTGCCACGGGGATAGCATAGATCTGCTTTGTTATAAGTGATTTGCCTCGAAATACTTGATCTGCCTTCCAGTAGTTTTTTGACAAAGCTGATCACTCAAAGGAAAACTTCATTCATTTGTCAGGTCTGGATTGTCTCACGCAAAATTGATAATGTGGTGGAATATCCTCAGCTTCAAAATGCGTAGATCTGATAAAAGGCGCAATCCACTGTGATTTGGAGTACCTCCTTGGACCTAGTAGATATTTCTCGGTATTCAAGAATGCCATGTTCGCTTTCTTTCTACTATCCAAAGTTCCTAACCGCCAATACATTGTTCAATTTATGTGAACTCGCTGATTCGGGAATGAGGCTGCATCACAGTAGTTTTTCTATTCTATATAAAAGCTCTCAACCTCGCTGAGGTATAAGTCGACTTGACTGGATAGTTGATGAATAGTAGAGGATCCGTCCTCTTTTGCTTCAAGGCTGAATTTGAGTTGATAACCTTCGTGAGATGTTTTTGAACGAAGAGATGGTTGGTCACAAATATTGATTATGAAATGATCCACAGGATTTTGAAAGACATAATTAAGCCCCTTTGGGGTTCTTGTGACAGTTGTTGCAAGTTTATCAAAAGAAAGCTTGAATGTGAATAATTCTTGCTTTGCGATTCGACCTTGAGGTGTAATACGAATGCTTTGTTTAGCGATTTGGACAACCAAGTTCTGAAAGCTGGAGT
The DNA here is from genome assembly GCA_026585945.1 of Candidozyma vulturna. Taxonomy (NCBI): domain Eukaryota; kingdom Fungi; phylum Ascomycota; class Pichiomycetes; order Serinales; family Metschnikowiaceae; genus Candidozyma; species Candidozyma vulturna. The sequence continues at coordinate 1,989,100 of CM048829.1, forward strand.
GAGTATGTGGAGCATCGATGCTGAATTTAAGGATCCGCCCAAAATATAACTTAGGGCTAGCCAAAAGAGGCTGGTCGTGAAGTGCTCTGATGTAATAGTTTCCCGAGGATGATTCATAATTGTCGGCAAAATTGTATTCATCAAAAACGTGAAAGCTCTTCGATAGAGGGAATGATACTTCACGATCGAAGGAAAAACCGCATGTGCTCTTCAATTTCCAGAATCCATTAGATGCAACCAAAGCAAAATCATCGGGCTTCTCATCTGCTTTATTATCATCAAGTTTTTGAGTGGTTTGGAATTTACACAGCTTGGAAGAGCTGGCGGGGCTGGAGGAATAAATTGTAGTGATCATAACCACATTATCTCGCTGGCACAGAATACAAGTTTGGTGACCCAAGCAATTGCCAATCTTTGAGACTTCCTCGAGCACATGTTCTGAAACATTATGCACAATCATGGTGTCCTTTGGGAACTGGTCAATTAATACCACATCTTGCACCTTGCCTACTTTTGAAGCGGCCGTTTTCTCGGATAGTTCTGTCTCCATAGCGACTTCTATATCTAACTGAGTGGAGAGACTTGATGAACAGGGCTTTTCAGCCAGAGAACACTCAAGTTTGAAGTCAAGTTTGATCAGATATGTCCGAGTGCAGCCGTTTGATAGAAAGGTGGGTCCTAGGTTTGGAAGGTCACAATTGAAGACTGATCTATCGAGCACTGATGCATACCCATCAGCTGTTTTAACAAATTGCAGTAGGGGGAGCTTGATGTGGATATCTGAATCTTTCAAAACCCGCACTCTGGATTCTTTGACGACTCCATAGCTCCCTTGTTGCAACACCTTAAATTGAAGATTCTCCACGAGAGTGACAGTTACATGCTTTATACAAACATCACTATCACAAGAACACAAAGAGGCACTCTCCTGTCTGATTTTTAATTCCAAAAACCTTTTGATGCTTGAACCACTCCTCACAATATTGCAGGGATGCATCAACTTGTGTCTCTTGGGTGCCTTGTAGATCGCTATTGCTTTGCAATTGATGGGACCGCCGTAATTTCTTATCTCTTCCTGGGAATCCATGGCATCATACCACTGCTCGGGCTCTTCCTGGGACAAACCAACACCGAGAGGTATTTTGATATCGCCAACTTGAAGACATCGAACACCGACTGACGCTCTGTAACCCCAACATTCCACCCATTTTTTTGGCACTACCAGAAGTTGGTGCAACTGAATAAACAAGAAGACAATTCGGCCACGGCCGTCCTTGAGATTAGGGAATTGTCCGAATCTCATAACACCTTCAGCAATCTTAGCACGGTCCATGGAATGTGCTTTGAGAGAAACGGACCTCGCCTTATTAAGCTGCAATTCGCTAGCGGTCCAAACGTTGCCCTGTATTGTAAATGTGTGTGTCTCATGGGAGACGTAATTTGAAGAGTTCTTCTCAACTTCGTCTGCAATTGCTCTGGAGAGAGACTTGGGCCATTCGTTTTTTTCGATGAAACACAAGGTATCGTAGGTCATATTTGCGGTTACCATAGTGGATTATTACGGGTTTATATTTCAACTGATGTTTGCCGAGACGTTGAATTATTTTTCACTTTTTCATTGACCGTATCAGTAGTCAGCACTTGTGGTCTCACCCACATAACCTTGCATTTAAAAATAATAAGAGGGGGTCTTTTGATTATCAGCTCGTTGTCAGAACGGACTGAAGTTGTTAATCAATTATCAATGATCATGGCCACGATCGTTTTTAAGGTTAATGAGATAAAAGGTTCGAAGTATAGTTCAGCTCAAAAATGAAGCGGTTCAACTTTCAAAGCTAATTGAAGTCACTTTGTAGTACAGGAGGATGCATGATGTGTGCAATATGATGATGTCCCTTGCACCTTGATGCGTGTAGTCCTTGAACCAGCAATCAACTACGGGACGCAATGGAGTGACTGAACTTCGAAAATTATGATTATTTTAAAAATAAATTTCATTTCGATCAATGAAGAGTTCTCGTTGGTGAAGAGCACGCTACTGGTGGCCCCAGCAATTATCAATCTTCCTCAAGCATATTCGCCGACACGCTTTGCCCAACCAGGGTGTCCTCTGTGAGTTTATTCTTGATTGAGAAGCCATAAATTGCGTAAATCACAAGAAGCAGCAAACATGCTCAATTGGATGCAAATGTCGGACGGCAGAACGCTCTATCTCTGCCAAAAATCAATTATGTCAGCTTACAAGGAAAATAAAACATTAACTTAAAACGAAAGTAGTCCACACAGAAAGGCTTGGAATATCTTAAAATTCACAAATGCAAATAAATCCCAAACACTGAGTTTGGTAGAAAAATGAGCGTCAATTTATGTAGAATATCTCGATATGCAATTAGAATTTCTCTCATGATGATCTCTCTGAACTACTTCTTACGAGGAAAGGATAAACAACAAGAAATCAATCCATATGTCGCATTCAAGCAGTGAAAAACCATTGAATTATTGTCCCATCCTGTTTATCTCTTGATATGGAAGCTATCAATCTCACCAATGTATACATTGATAGCATGGGACACCATGACTCTAGGCAAATCCTCTTCTTCTGTTTCAATTTCAATGCTGAATTTGAGCTGGTATTCTCTGTGGAGAGTATTTGAGTGAAGCGATGGCTCAAGATCAGAGGGAATCTTACTCAAATTCACATCATTTCGAAAGTCAAAAACGCCCACGTCATTTGGTTTGTGAGTTAGAGTGTAGTTCTGTTGAGGATCGGGTATTTCTATCACGTTGGTTTCGATTGTCCAATCCTTTGGGGTCATTCGCAAGGTTCTTTGGAAAAGTTCAACCTTCCAACAGTAGAAGCCATAAACTGTATCCGTGGGGTAGGGACCCTCTACAATGAACTTAACACTAGGGCCAATACACATCCCAGGGCTCAAAAAAAGATCATCCTCGTGAAGTACTTTGGAAGTGAACTGTTTCGGCCACACCTTGATGTGAGTAGATTCAAATCCCTCAATAATATGAAAACACTTTGACAAAGGCAAAGAGAGCTGATTATCGGCCTTACCGGATGCATATCTTGTTTTGTTCCTCAACTTCCACAACCCATTGGAGGCCACCAAACCCAAGTCATCCACTCTCTTGGTAAGATCATCCTCGTCCTCCTCTTCGTCGTAAGTTGCATAACTGAGTGAGCTTAATGAATAAATCGTTGTCACAGCAGTCACAATGTATTTCTGGCACAGGACACACGTTTGGTGGCCCAAACAATGCTCCACGTTTGATAATTTCTCCAGCACATAATCCAGTATGTTTGGGACAAGATCTTCTGTCCTGGTAAGCAGGTCAACAAAAACTAAATCTTGTGCCTTGTACACCTTTGCTTTTGCAGTCTTCTCCGATGAATCAAACTCCGAACCAATTTCTATATCCAACAGAGTGGAAATATTTGCTGAACATGGCTTTTCTCCTCGACACTCAGCCTGAAGGTCGAACTCGAGCCGGTATGTTCGACTGCAAGTGTCGGAGTGAAAGGTTGGTCCAAGGTTTGGAAGATCGCAGTCAAAGAGCGAAGCTTCGGGCAAACACACAAAACCATCAGCCGAGTTTGTGAATAGTTGCGGGCTGCAGTCAAAATCTGAATCTGAATCTTTCAAAAGGAGCCTTCTGGTTTCTTCGGCGACCCCATTGACAAATGTTTTTGGCTTAAACTGAAGATGCTCCACGAGATTGACAGTTACATGCTTTATACAAACATCACTATCACAAGAGCACAAAGAGGCACTCTCCTGTCTGATTTGTAAACTCAAAAAATCATTGATGCTTGAACCACTTCTCACAATGTTGCATGCCAGCAAGAGATTATATTCATCGGGTGGAATGTAGCTCGCAACAACTTCTAGGTTGATGGAATTTTTGTGTCTCTCTTCAAGCTCATTGCCGAACTCCGAAGCATTCTTTAACTCGATATAATCATCTTGAAGCTCTAATTCTTCTTTCGAATTGTCTCGCCCCTCATAGGAAAAGCTGGCATCAAGAGGCATTTTGAATTGTCCCACTTGGAGAAGACGCACACAGATAAGAGCATCTTCATCCCACGAATCCAACCAATGTGATGAAATCATCAGAAGTTGGTGCAAGTACATGAACGAATATACAATTCGACCTTGGCCATCATCAAATTTGGGCCACAGCCCGAACTTCAGAACACCTTCAGACTTTTTGACATCGTTTAAGGGATATTCTTTACGAGACAAAGTCTTAAAGTTCTGAACCTGCAACGAACTGGCAGTCCAGGTTTCGTTGTCGATTACGAATGTGTGTGTATCATATGAGATGTAATCACTATCTTTCAAAGTGGTAATTGCACTAGAAAGAGATTCGGGCAATTTTTGTCTTTCAATGAAATATAAGGTGCAATCAGTCATGGTTTCGATGAAACCTCACGAAACGGGCGGTATTTATATGGGTGCGATTGATATCCTTATGATGATTATACACCTCAGGAAATATAATCACAATGATCATGACATGCTAATTACTAAATCGGGCTTGACTTGCATTACTTTAGCAAGCATGATGATGAAGCTGCTGACCTGTATTATTTGATAACCCGAATGAGCTTCGCAGCACCTCAGGAAGCAGAAGGAAGTGTAAGAAAATATTGAAATGCTTTCAATGGCACCAAAAGTAGCAATCACTTAATCAGGGCTTTGATCACGGGGATAACGAGATGTAAAATCGATTCTTCAAAAGGTGTGAATTTATTTGAAAATACCACTGCTTTGAAGGTGGTGTCTAGCGCAGCATGCATTAGGCTGCAAAATATTCTCGACAAAATTATCAGCCTGAACCAACGAGGCTTTATAGAATAGAAACATCTACAATAATACAATCGAATTCTTTTCCATGATTCCATTGGTGAAGACTATAAAAGCGAATTCCCCGCAAGCCATTTTCATGGCAGACTTTACCAAAGCATTTGATCGCATTTCTCATAACTTTATCCGAGCATTAATGTTGAGATGCGCCTCAGGAATTCATTATCAACTTCATAATGTTGATTCTTGAGGGTCAAGAAGCCCAACTTCGGATAAACAATGTCAATGACATCAGCTTCCCGCTCCGATGCGGCACGAGACAAGGCAATCCCCTTCCGCCGTTGATTTTCAATACCGCACTAAAGCCCTTTCTTCGTCATTTGAAAACCCTTAAGGGCCTCCCCCTCAAGTACCAAGGTCTTGAATAGTATTCGGTATCCTGTCTTCACAGATGACGTTCACCTTTACTTGAACAGTGTTCGGCGTATTACCATTGCCGAACAATGATCCGTCAATTTGAGATAGTTAGCAAAAGTCTTCTCAATCCTATCAAATCAAAACTTATTGAGTTTCATTGAAAATATCCGAAATTGACGGTTCATATTCTTCCTTACTTGAAAACCTCCATTTTCCTGACGGACATGACATACCTTGGTCTCCTGATCAAAGGGACTGACTGGACCACGTTCATTGCAAACTTGCAAATCACAAGTCGAGTTCAATGATATATGAGCACGGACATCATCAGTAGAGCCATGGGAACCGATACCTTTATCGCCTCAAAAACGGTGTATAGAGATTTAGTCCATTGTATGTCTCGACAAACAGCAGCTGATTACGCAATCCTGAACTTTTTCAAAGACATCCACCTGAGCAAGCTTTACGCCCGCCCTGAGAATGGGGCATATGGGCTCATTCAGTTGAAGATCCAATTACAGGGACACCGAGACGCAGTGCTAGCTGCTCTCCTCACAGATCAACAAGGATGGTATATCAAGTATCTCAGGCTTGAGATCAAACATCGTATGGCGAAAATCATGTCACACAATCGAGACATAGCTGTTCATGGCAGGAGGTCGTGAAACGTACTAGACAATTCTCACCACAAGATCGTCTTTTGGTGTTCCATCAGGGGTTCAACCATCTTAACCAATCAGTACCACAACAACCTTGGATATCGTCACAGGAAACGCAAGAGACTAAACCTGAGAAGTTCAAGTCCTTGAGCAAGAAGAAGTACTCCAAAGACGGGCCCCTCAGACCTGTTTATTTTACGACAATCTGTCCAGAAGCCCAGAGCCTTTCCCGATGGTTCACCTTCTGGCGCAAGCTATACAAACATGAAAGGTTAGAATAAAAAGATTTGACGGCCTTGCACCTAATCAATTTCGTATCGTATGTACCCTTACATTCTCCGAAAGATAGTGCCATACCCATGCAATGTCATCTTTGCCTGATTCAAGTTGAAGAAAGAAAGCTCATTCAACACATTCACTCAAATTTCCAAATCACTGGTGGAGAGAGTCGCAAGGCAACGAGCCGATGGAACTCAATGCCATGCTGGCTCCGCTTCACACCTCTTCTCAAAAAAAAAATTCACCGTTTAGATAGGTTCTTGAACATTGCTTACCGCACGTACCTCCAAAGGCTACCTGATAGTCGAGATTCTGCCGGACTTGCTCCAATTCTGCCAAGAAGGTAAGGGTGGTATATATTCGATGGCATAAACCTTCAATATCCTGGCGGTCTAGGGCCTAGTGACGACACAGGGGAACGACTCAGTTCAGGTGTGGTCAAGCGGAGCTAGTCTGGAAGCTGATAAGAGGGTTTTTGTTTCTATGTAAAATTAACCATCAAAAAAGGACCATTAGCAAATCATAAACGAAAAAAATGGACGAGTCCGGATTCGAACCGGAGACCTTTCGCATGCTAAGCGAACGCGCTACCAACTACGCCACACGCCCTGGAAGAAGTGGTCCCTAGCAGGATCGAACTGCTGATCTTGGCGTTATTAGCACCACGCCTTAACCAACTGGGCCAAGGGACCTACTGTGAAGGATTGAAAGTGCGCGCTAAACATGAAAGAAAGATGTTACTCAATCACGTGACTAAATTATTACGAAATATGCAGGTGAGGTTGACTTTTTATGCACTAGAGTGCTTAGACGTGCAGATCGATAATGATAGTGCTGGAACGAACATGAATGAATATGACTGCCTCTCCTTGAAAAGGCTCAACATGAGTCAAGTAAAACGTGAGCTGTAATCATAGTTTGTTCCTTCCGTGAGTTGTGAATCGATTATCGTGTAAAAATGGCTGCAAGTGATATATTGCGGACAGCTCGAAACACAAAATGGAGTAACATGGGATTGACGAGAGAATCAGCTGTAGAAAATTATTTAGGCCAAAAAGTAGGGTCAAAAATATATGCGGATCCAAAAAGAATCACAATCGGCGTCAATTGTGATTATTGTCGGGGCAAACAATTTACAATATTGTGCATCAGGTTGAGAATCTATGACAGAAGTGAAAATAGTGTACTTGATCCAGATTGGAGTTCAAAGTATAAGGTGTAAAAATTTCTTTACAACTCGAACTCGAAAAGCAGTCATTGATTTTGTCATCAAATTAGTCATTTGCCACTGGCGATCTCCGGTGTGAGTCATTAGCTAACATATAAGGAGGCACAAAAATTGGATTCAAGATGTCAATTTTTTTCAAACGATTCCATTGCCATCCAATCAGCCCTAAAGAGCAATTTCCACCAATGACGGATTCTGGGCTCTTGGTTGCACGCATTGAAAGTGTGAAGAACGACGATCTCGTCTCAAGAAGAGAAGCCAGTGAAATGCAACTTGAAGCATTGAGTCATATACCGGAAAAGAGAGGTAGATGCGAGGATGCTGATGACACCCCTAACGTCAAGAGAGTCAAGGACGATAATGAAATTGAGTACACAGAAACCAAGAGATTGGTGAATGCGACTGATTCTGAAAGCGACGAAGTCAATGAGACAGAAGAAGAGGACGATGAAACCGGTGATTATTGGAGTGGAGAAGATGAAGCAGAGTCAGACTGGGATGGAGAATCGGTGAACGAAGACGACGAGGAGTCAGAATTCATCATATAACGGAGCTGGTCTTCGTGGCGGTGAAGATAGGGGGGACGGGGGTATTTTGAAATGTCAATAGAAACAGGGTTTCAACATGATTTTCGTAGGCAAGTGTGTGATAGCCAGGGGTTGATATCCTAGTTTGATAAGATATTCTTGGGACAATCTCATGGTCGAGTTGAATTCATGAGTAAACAGTGTAGCCCATTGATAGTAGCTCATTCAATTGAAGCCCCTGGATTGATTCTTCCAGCATCCAGTTTTCAGAGGAATTGACCGAAGCATTGTTTTATTCAGCAAACAAGAAGCATCCGTTTTATCGAAAAGACCTCCATAGATCATAAACCCTCATGGTATTATCAACCTCTTGTCTGATACCCTTTCTCGACAACACATCCCAGTGCCTCTTTAACACACCAATTGAACCACCTCCATCAACGTCCACTCAAGCAATTCCAACTTTTTCAAAAATCCATACCATCCCAGGAGACCCTGATCGTGAGGAATATGGAGCCACACGAGCGGCTTGTCACCTCGTTTTACCCTCTCCACATGAACCTTTCCTCCACCTCCACGCAACCGCCATACTTGGTTAAAAATGGGGCTTTCCGTGCCGCCTCTTTTCTCTGTGACACAATTGGTTGCAACTCCAGAAATGCACAACGGAGGGTTACAGGCAATCTGCAAACACAAAGCAGGCATAGCGTGCCGAGAAAGTTTAACCTTGAAGGTTTGTGTCGAAAGCCTAATTTGGTTTGAGTAAGCTTCCACAACCGAGATGAAAAGCCTATTGGCACGAAACGACAGCTACGAAAGCAAGTTTAGAGAATTTTTTGTCGAGCCTTCTACGAAGCATCAAGAATGCTCGAGGAGAGAAGCACAAGAGCAAAAGCCAAACCTTAAAGTTAAAGCGAAAATGAGCAGGAAGCCACCAATAGGAGAGGGCCCACCAAAAGGCGGGCTGCTGTAGAACCGCTAGTGGCATTGCTCAAGTAACAGTAACCAATGCAGCCTCGTCTATGCTGTCCGCCTAAGACCATGGTACAAAGCACAGGCCACAGAGTAATCGGCCGGGACGCATCAATAATGATGTAACCGTGGAAGGGAGCCGCCATGTAAGGAGAAATAAACTTTTCTCCGGAAGCGGCGTGTTACGGTTTTGCCGCAGGCGAAGCTCAGCGGTTAAAGTTTTCAGTGGAACGGCTACGGCAAGTTTTAAGGCCAAGTGGCTTGAACGGAGACAAAGATGCAAAAGTTGGCTGAGAATGAGTTAGAGAGTTGAGCTTGCGGTGGAGGGTTCAGCATAACGAGAATCTGAACTGGCGTAATTTGGCGACCAGAAAGACTAATTAGAAGCCGCCGAAGGAGTCGAATGCAGAAAACGAGATCTGTGGGCGCCGCCAAAATAGCTTGCTTTGGCATTGGACCTTCAGATACTGGTGGACCGAGCTGCTCGTGCCACGAGTGGCACTGAAGCAGATGATGCAAAACGGAAGAGGTATTTGCGAAAGACATATGGCGATTGCTATGTCAGCCTAGCGGTCTGGACAGTCTGGGGTGTCTAGAAGCCGGAGAAGCTCACCTTGGCTGCAAAATAGGAGACTACCGATACGCCCAGATCAAAGTTACCAGATCAAGTAGGCAGACTTGTACATCAACAAGGCCAGGACCATAACAAACAATCGGATCGGCCCAGAAGCATTCCACTATGCGGCAAGGAAGACAAGTATATGTGGATTATCACCACACAATCGGATGTCGCTGGTCTCCAGGTTTCCGCATGGAGCAATAAAAAACGACTTTCTACCCGAGCGTGAATATAGCCGACCGTTAAGGTTTGGCAGGAGCCAGCCTTGAGGCGGTGAAGCAGATAGGAAATGGAATTAGATTTAGATTACGGTAATAGGGAAAGAGCAGTTGACCGAGTTGCTGCTGAGGCTCATCTTAGGCGATAGAAAAATAAGGTAGAGTTATCGAATTATACGAAAATCAGAAACTCCAATCAGGTGGTGGAAGTGTTGATGAAAGGGACCGGTGCAACGTTGCAGTGGCTGGTGTGGCGAGTTTGTCAGATCTAGACTGGGCCAGGCGTAGGCGGTTTAGTGCGCAGATGCCAACGCGGGAGGTGCACGAACCGGCATATTGTGCATGCGGCGGGGGGTGATACAATGCCGGCGTATGCCGAGGGCCATCTATGTGCAGTACAACATATAACCGTTTTGCCCCAGCGGTCTTGTGCGAGCGTCCCCCGCAGCAAAGCCAAACAAGTGAGGCAGAGGAGGAGCGAGATAATAGGGGCAGGCCAGGGGCAGGGCGAATAGGAGGCTGGGCGGGTCTCGTCTGCAGGAGTCCGCATCCCGCGCAGCCGAGACGCAGACCAAGCAGCTGCGAGGCAAGCAGGCGGCATAGTGCAGCGAGAAAATAACCCCAGCTGGGACACCAGCATTCCAGGACAGCCCCTAGTGAACCTAAATGGGGCCGATGGTTTGTGGAATAAGGTTTCGGAAATGCACCACTACAAGCACCTCAGAGGTGCCATTGACAACCGGTTCCTGACGATCCAGGGTCTGCCTCATGGGGCAATTTGTTTGTTTTACCGTGCCATTGAGGTTAATAGTGAAGCATCATTTTTACAATTGTCCAACCGGCACTGCAATGGCTGTTTGTGGGGGCACTTTGTGGAGAGTGTGGCGAGCCATTGTGGACTCTCAGGGTCTTTCGATCTACATGGCTTGGCCTGGTCCAGCAGAACTATCCAATCGCACATCCACACGGCGGTCTAGACGAGAAGGGATTGTTTATTTGACAGGAATCGGCTTTTTTGATATGTTTTGTTGATCTGTATTTGGCTGCGAAAGAGCCGAGGGTAGCTCCTCTGAAAGGGCTCAAAGGTGGAGAAACCCGCTCAATGGTGGAAAATGTCTCGATGGCGAAGAGACGGCTCAGTTGGCGAAAACGTCAATTCTCAAAAGACACCCCTTTCCACCAACACCTCTGACGTCAAAACACACTTGCCTCGCTTTGGCACTCTGGTTCGCTGGGTCTGAGGCTGTGGAACTCCGAATCTAGACCGCGCACTGCGGCGGCGGCGTTAGCAGGCTTGGAGGTGGCCAAGAGGGCCGGGCCAACGGCAATTGAACAATGCCCAACTGCCCTATTGTAGATCGTGAAAGCAGGGGCCCCTGAACCCGTGAAAATCGCTTACTGTCGCTTAGTGTGAGAGACGGTGGTTCTTTTTTTTTCACGACACTTGTCGTCCTGCACACAAGCTGCTCGTCCCAGCCGAGGTGGCGGGAGGCTCTGGCATTGTGTATGCACGGCGCGCGCATGCACCGGGAACCCTGCACAGCTACATGTACGCTAAGGCATTGTTCGCGCCTTTCAGCTGCGGGCCAGACGCGCGCAGACGCGGGCTATGTGCAGGGGCGTATTTATCCAACCACAGGTCTGGGAAAGCCAAACGGCCCACTAGCTGAACGGCCAGGTAAACCACCCCTACTGAATCGTTGGAGATACCACCCCCAAAACCACACCACCATAAACAGCGAGCCCACTTTCGGAGCCAGTTTTCAACCGCGGCTCCCAATCCCCAAAAACCCGCCATATCTCGCCACCTCCCCAGCCGGGTTCTGGACCGCCTGCCTAGATTTTCCTGCTTCCTGCCCCAGTAGTCGCTGCGTCCAGGCACACTCCTGCCTCATCTCCTGCCCACTGCAGCATATAATCCAACCCAATCCACCGCCGACCGTTTGGACCACTTTTCTTTAGCGGTTGGACGGGCACCAGGAGTATTTGGATTTTGATTTCCGAGTGCAAGTACCAAGAGGTTTTACAAAAAGGTCCATAGGCACACGTCTAAGAAACACCAATAGATCCACCAACAAGCCCGCCAAAAGACCCACCACCAGATCCACAGTCTTTCCTGAGCTTCCTAGTCACCCTAGAGACTGAAGTCATAGTTTCACTTTTAAACCCGATAGGTCGTCCACCAGCTCTTCGCTAGCTGCCATATCCACGAATCTCCATAGGGTTCCTTTCACATCCAAAGCTTAAGTTCGAAACAGCACTCAGCTTCCAGCTTCCAGCTGCCACCTATAGCACGCTCCAACTTTGACCAGCACAAACTCTGAATCACATGAGCGGCTTGGGCATCGTTCTCGAAGAAGCAGAGAACAGGCCCGCCGAGGCGTTTGGCGAACCGCTCCTACCTCCCCTTCCGAAAGGTGAACCCTTCCTCCGCCTGATTCTGACGTCCTACGTCTCCCTCAACGACCTGCCCGCCTCCTCCTCCCACAACCACTCCCACCTGGCGCTGACCGACGACGGTCTAGGCGATTTCCTCCCTGAACGGCCTGTACGCCTCATACGAGCTTGACCTGCCCAGTCTCCGAATCGACGCCATGCCCCTCCAGTTCCCAGGCGAACAGCTGCTGCCCAGCCAGGTGCCGCCTCTGCCCGCCACGCTGGGGCTGCTGCCGTTGCGCAGACTCAAGTCGTTGAAGAAAGGCATCAGAAAGCTCTCGCTCCTGAAAATCACCAACTCCTCCGACGACAAGAAGCCCTTGTTTCTGCCGCTCCAGAGCAGCGAGGTGTCGCTGGTGTCGCTGAACCACTTGCACAGCGCCCTGAGCGTGGAGTCGGCCCAGAGCCAGCCCATCCAGGTTCAGGCTACAGCGCCAACGGGCCAACACAGCCATAGTAACAGCCAGAGCAACAGCCTCCAGAGCCAGGGCCCCAGCGTCAGCAGCGCCGCCACCAGCGGGCAAGTCAGCGTTTCTGACGAGCTTTCCACAAGACGCAGAACGCTACTGAACCCAATGGGCTCTGTGGCCTCTACACCGCCAGTTCCTTCCCCAGTGATTATGCTCCTGGAGAACCTCACGCTATCGAAGAAGAACCTCAGCGACACAGAGCAGAGCTTTTTCGATAATCTACAGAGCGACGCCCACCTGGCTTCTCTGCGTGAGGAACGCATCGACAGCATCGACAAGCTCACCACGTCGGACGAGTTGATCGAATACCTGCTCTTCCTCCACGAGCACAAGAAACTGATTGAGTCTGCATACGCCGTGACAAAAGATCGGCTCTCCCACCTGGGCTGGTGTCTGTCCAGCGATCTCGAGAACTTGTCTCTCCAGAGAGATCTGTCCTTGAGTCAGATCGACACCAAGCTCCTCAAGATCGAGGAGAGACTCAATCTGCGGTTCAACTTGTCGATGCTCAACAACGCCAGCGTCCAGCCAAAAGTGGTGCTGGTGAGAGCCTCCAAAACCCCGTCCATGAGCCCCAGCCTCAAGATGCTTGAGTCCAGGTGCTTGTCGTTTGCCATGGAGACGGGGGAGGCGTAGATCGGCTTGATCTACAATTCCCAAATATAGAGGACCGATTTCGGTCTGATAGAGTTTACGAAGACAGGCACTTTGGTGCCACATCTGGAAGTTGGTTTTTGCAACTTCTCATGACGGAGGTCTGCTCTGTCGGGCAGATTTCCAGACGGCTTGCATTTTACTTCTGCCTCCGGGCGCTTTACGCATTTGTCAGGGATTTTCGGCGCTGCTACTGCTGCCGAGGAAAAGTTCAACGTACGAGAAAACGAATAATGTGAATCACTGTTTATAGAGGTGGCCTTTTCATTTGGTTACCAATACATCCACTTCGGAGCCCGCTGTAGGCTAGGGCGTGCCATGGCGCTATGCTGCGCAACTGAAAAATAAAACGAAAAAAAAACAGTGCAAAATGCACGCAGTGCAGACGATGGGCTGAGTGGTCGTGCGCGGCGCATTGTTTGGTGAAAATACCGCATTGTCTGGCCGACGGCCCACGTGCAGGACTGCGATCGGGTAGCGATGGCTTCAGTGCCATATGGCGCACGCTGCACGTCTGATATGCGCGGTCAGCGCGGCTGAGAGCTCTATGTGCATAATTTATGCCGCCTGAGGACAACACACATCGATATTGGGACACTACCAGACTAGAACTGGCGTCTTATACGCAGGCATGAAACTTCTCACCCTCCCTAGTGGAGGGCTTCAATGGCCGAATGAGGATGAAGGGTCAATTGCAACGGCTTAGTAATGGTCTTGAAGTGGGCAATTCGTGAAATTCCCCTGCAGAAGCAACGTTCGAAACCCGGCACTGCCACAAATCGCAGTGCTCAAGGCCCAGCGTCGAGCCACACGCACAGCGCACACTGTTCAAGACATCCCCCATCGACAGCTGTCTGAAATAGGGGTGGCCAAAAGGGTAACTGACCATTGATAATTCCATCAATCCAAACACCCCTGAGACAGGCGTCTTTGCTGAAAATACAGCCATTGGCTGCGGTAAACAGCTGGGCCAGTCTGCAGGCCAGGCCTAGGCATCCGAACCAAGACATGGTCCGTATCACATTCATCTGAGCGTCAATCCCAATGGAGAACAATACCAGCCATTATGGGAGAAACAGATACGGAGCAGCTTAGGAACTCTCAAGCTCGGCCTGTTTCACTTGGAGATTTCCGAAACCTTAATCTCAGATTATCTGCGGTAAGCGACATGGGGCTTGCAGAACGTAGATAAGACCGAGGTCGTTTCACCTGGCAACCGTCCGCATGAAACATGTATCTGTGGCCCTGGACGGCTCGTAAAACCATGCCGATACAGAATTGGCAAACAGAGTCACCCAAACACGCCGTAAAGGACCGAAAAGCCTGACGCAACCTAAAAAGCCATGGTGGCTCAGGCGTAAGACACGCAGACACAGGCCCTGGCTGCACAGCCCGGAGGCAGACCACAAAAACGGTTGGAGTTGAAGCTGGTGGTGGTTGTGGTGTACGGGTGTAGTATCCCAGTGGATTGAATTTTTTTCAGCTTTGGTGCAGGAACGGAACGGGAGCACTGGCTGCCACTGGCTGGACGCCGCTTTGAGCTGCTTTTGTGTCAGCATTTAGTTTCAGCCGCTCACTAGCACGATCTAGACCAGCCATGCATAGTGCCACATGAGCCTCAGGGCTCGGACTATGCGGTGCGGAAAACCACTTTGTTTTGGAGCCTGAGCGGAATGTCCAGGTGTAGATGTTAGAATGTGGATTGACGGGTTGCCTCTGCTAATTTGTGATATAACTCGATTGGTGATCTAATTGAATCTTGATTGGTGGTTTTGTAGGTTTGCGGCTGGCCCGATGGGTCAAGTTTCTAACGGGATGTCACGGTGTGGAGAGGTTTAGCGTTTCCAGGTAGAACAAACAGGCCCAAGACCCCTTCCGTTCGGCATGACCACGACAATGGCACAAGTCAATTCCTTCGCTCTCACAAGCGGAAATTGTAGTCTTAATAGCACCAACGGTCTGGATCGTCCGTCTCGAGCATTGTTGATATCGAGGTTGCGTTGTGATTGCCATGCAAGACAAAAGCTGTTGAGACAATGCCACCTTTCCGTTCCTCGGCCAATTGTGTGCTTCGATTTACAAAAGCGCCGAAGCTCTTCTAGAGCTCCTCTTTGAGGTTTTCCTCGACTGTTTTCCAACCATTAACGCACCAGTTATCCGGACACGGCAACAAGCTTTCCTCCAGATTGGCAAATCTCACACAAAAACGCTCCTTTCCGTCGTCCCTAATGAAAGTGCTTCGAACAAGGCTCTCATTCCGCTTTTGGACGGCCTCATAGGCTGCTTGTAGTCCCTCGTCTGTGTACTCACACACGTCTCCAATGGAACACGGTGTCACCCACACAACGCCGTCTTTATCGAATTTGACCGTTATACCTTCCAGAAAGTTGGTCAAGTACGCATTCTGAAGCACCTTGTACGCCAAGGTTCCAATGAATCGAATACCGTCAACTATAAAGTCTATTGCGGAATGGTAAGTCTTGTGAATGAAGTCTCTAGATCCGTCACGGACGGTCGGCCAGAGATCGCGTCTTCTGATGACAATTCCTCTCTTGACATCTTCTTTTTCGTCTGCCGTACGGTTGGATAAGCCCTTGACAATTTCGTCGAAACTGTACCAAGCCCAACCCCCCAGAGGGTCATGTTCTCGTCCTTGTAGATAATGACGCTAGTTGTTGGAAACATGTCCCGAAGTGCTCCCCTTGAATGACTGATGTAAAACTCTGAGTCGCTAACTGCAAAGTATTGTCCCTGAGTGGTTCTGTGGACCATGTTTGGCTTTGTGGTGAGGTTGAATTCCACAAGTGTACAGTTGAAGAAGTTATCCGTGTCATCAAATTGGACGAAAAACCCTGCTATCGTAGCCCAAAGGGCCATGAAAGCTATGAGTTGATGCATTAAAAGTGTTGATGTAGTAGTGCGGATGATACAGTACTGATAAGGTAGGTCCGCTCTTGGACGACAGATGTGCCAAAATTTGGACAATTGAGTGACATCGAAAATTCAGAAAGAATGTAGAGCTGTGTTTGATTTGAGGATTTGGGTGGCAAATGGGCAGTCTGATAAAGGAATGAATTGAGACGTACAAATGTTAGACCAAGATGTAGTGAGTCTGACTGGGTAGGCTGGGATTGGGTCATTCGTTGCTCAGGTGAAGTAAGAAATAGAAATTTGTCCAAACTTTGAGAGCCTCCCAGTCCTAGCATTTTCCAAGTCCAAAAACATACACCTTGTAACATCACGTCCTCCAGTTTTAAAACCATGGAAGCACGTCTAAAAGAGCTTCTGCCAATACCCCCGATTTTCACACCATTTAGTCGAGAGAATATCGCGATCTTCCACTGTTACTGTACCGTTGTAATGCTCCACAGACGAACGATATCCACCCGAGTGTTCATATGCGGTCTTCACAATCCTCGAAGTCTGACCCTCATTTTCATTGAACATGTAGCCAAAAACTTTGTCGGCAAGGATTTGCAGAGCCTTATAGTCACACTCTACTCCTGAAGAACAGATGCTGATCATGTAGTTTCCCTGGCTCAGGGCGTAGTCACCGATGTAACAGATCCTCTTCTCGGTCTCCATTAGTACGTCCTCGGGCTTCCGTCTTGGTGTAGCTTTTCTTCTATTGGATATTTCGGGGCTTATAAGTAAAAATCCTTTTACAGCGCCTTTGGATGGAGCCGAGCTTTCACTGCCGTTGCGGGTTTCCACAACCAATGCGTCCAAATCTAATGGATCGAAAATCAAGCGATCGAATAGGTTACGCGATAGTGCCAATTCAAGCGTTGGCAAATCCTTGGCCATGAAGAACCGGTTACCCTCTAGAAAAGTAACGAGGCCCTGAACCGTATCGTAGACATAACCTTCGGAGATTTCGTCAGAAAGCGTCACGTGGGTGGCATTGAAGTAGTTATTGGCACTTTTGAATTGAATTTCGAGTGCATAGGAGCTTGCTATGAGAAAAAGCGCCAAAAAGAACATGTAGTAATGATGTGCATTTGTTGATCTTATCAAATGGCTGCGAAACTGGGGTTGATAATGTGGTGCAAGGGTCTTGCCGTTTTAGATGGTTTTTGAAGAAATCGGCAATTCTGGAGGAAATTGGGGACTGTAAGGGTTTTTCTTAAAGGATGGCGAGGAAGATTTTTGATAGATATGATAATGCTGAGATCAAGGTGTGTAAGTGCATCGCCAAAGTGCTGTTTGGTAGTACATGTCGATTTACCGAAAATTAATTAACCCACCCTTGTAAATTCTTAACAATGAGGTGATCGTTCATTTTGAGTTCTTTTGAAATGAAAAGAGCACAAATCCAGGTATGAACATTCTGGGAAGTAGACTGACTATTGGCTGCGAAATGCTTCTAAGACTAGTAGTCACAGAGGCCATAGATCAAATGAATCTCGACTGTTTGCTTAAAGAATGTTCTGAGGTATTTCCAGGGGTCAAAGACGTATGAGAAATTCATCGACATCAAAAGTCGACAGCCAATGGTTGAAGTCCACTGTTGAGAACTCTGCCCTCTTAGTACATCCAGACATGTAATGCAACAAACATGAACGTCATGGGATATTGAGGCAAGCTTCAGAGGTCTGATAAAGTTGAGAGTAAGAAGACGAACTTCATCAGAAAGAGATGGTGTCCCAACCATCGACAATCGATAGTGATTGTGAATGATCCAAGTTCAACACCAGAAGGTCCTACAAACAATAGCAGCACAAGTGAAACAACATTCCTGCTTTTTCAACAAGTATTAATACCTTCAAAGATGTACTAACACCTTCAAAGCAAAAAGCAGAACCCAAATTTTCCAAATCAGCCCAAGATGAGATGTGCCGAAAACGCAGAATCCACGGGCGCCAGAGGACGCCGCGGTATGAGACGTAGTTCGTGTCCCGGTGTTACCCGGGTTACTCTAGCTACTCTTTCCCCTCCAGTCGCCCATTGGTGTAGGCGGTGCAGTGAATGAGCAGCATCTCGTTGAAGTTGGAAAGAGCAGAATTTTCCGCTTATATAGTGAGAAGGTCACGTGGACAAGGGCACGTGCAAAACAACAACGTATTTTTGCTGGCCACTGAACCCTAACTAGTGGGTATACTTAAGTCGGAGATGTTTGCGACGACAAGAAGTGCTGGTGCACAAATTTTGTGGTCCACTGGGGAATTGCTCAAGAAATGTGTCGTGTGCCCTAATCAGATACCGTTGCTGCCTATGCAGTCTTGCATCTGTTACCACCACAACCACCGTTTATTCTTTTTAGTTCATAATCAATAGAGGCCGAAGGTTGAAAAAAACCTGATCGTTTTAATTTTTTAAGCGGATCTCTCGTGAATGCTTCAAAGTCGCTTGTAGTGGCTGCAGCGAACGTGCAGGCCATACGGCTGGACCGGACCAACCCTATTTCATCCTGTTTCTTCTAGACGATACGGTAATTCATTTCTCGACAATATAGTGTTTATCTACTGCACTAGTGGCGTTTGAAATCTTTCACGAAGCACCGAATCCGGCAGCTCAATGCCGCTACCTATACGATGAGGCGTGAGCTACTGTCCCATAAGATTAGCCTACACTTACAAGCCTTTCCCCCAAAACACCCCCACCTCGTCAAGAGTCAAATCAGTAAAAACCTTCGAATAGCTCGTCGCCCGAAACACTTCAAACTGTACCTTTTCACCTCAATCCACACCTTCCTCCTCAAATCGACCGTTTCAACCACCCAGCCTCAACCACTACAACTCCATCGTAAGACAAACCAAAGACCGAAATTCCGTTCCGCAAACATAGCCCCTCGGCTAACTTGACCCAATTCTGCGTTTCTCCAGTCGTCTCCGCTCTCACATGCCTATACAATCTGGCCTAATCCTCACCCCTTGAACATTGCCTGATCATGGATCCCCACCGGCTTTAGCAGCCTAGCTCTGCATTTAAAAGTGAAAAGTCATAGGGCCCTAATCAAATGGCTGAGGCCTGTTAAAAGTCGTGAAAAAGCACTTCCAAACAGCCTTTAATCTTCCGATGGCTGCTCGTCTGTACGGCTACGAGACAACCTGCCCATAATGGCATCCCAGATCGGCCCACCCCGGATTCCGTACTTCTCCGAGCGTCAACCTGACGGTACAGTGCCAATTGAAATAATATCTATGACCTGCCAGCCCGAAAACTACAAACCACCAAATTACAGCCTCGCCGGTGTCCATGTGACGTTGTGGTGATGGAGGCGCTGAGGCAGGAAATTGGACCACTCGCGCTGCCCTGTTTGTTCCGATACTCGGGACGCAAAAGCACTGCGTTACTCACGCCCACACCAGCTGCCGCTCAAAATCCTTCGAATCTCGCCCCAAAACCGACTTCTGCGGTTCCAACAGCACCGTTCTTATATAAATCGTCCCCCTGGCGGAGCCGTACGGCTAGATCCGGATGGCTGCGAAAAGTGGCCTGAGCTGCATGGCAGCATACCTGCCTGACCCGTTTTGCAACCATCATCCGACAAGAGCAACGACAACGCTACAGCGCCAGCCGGTTTCTTCCATGGGCTTATATATGCCAAGAACGCTGAGTTTTTTCCCAACCCAATGACTCTTGAACTTCTACCTTTGATTGACGACGTACCTGCCCTGGTACAGCCCAGACACAACCCCGACTTCCGCCTCGATGGGTTTGCCATCAACGACACGCTACGGTTTGTCCGTAAAATCGGCGCCGGCACCTATGGACTTATATACTTGGTGGAGGACATCGAAACAGGCGCCCGCTACGCCGCCAAAATGGTGATGACCGATCCTCCGGTGAAAAACGGTGGACGCATCGATGTTGATGAAAACAAGAAACACATCCAGCGGCGCATGTACGAGTACTTTTTCCGGGGCCCCCGCGGCGTCGTGGAGCTCGATTTGGCCGTGGTGGCCCACGACGGCGCCAGATGCCCGTTTTTGAAAGAAATCGCTCTTCACCTCCGGGTGAGCAACCACCCCAATGTGGTGACGATACACAAGGTGCTCAACTTGGGGCGGGTGGCGGTGATGACGCTCATGGACTACTTTCCCGAGGGAGACCTTTTTGGCAATATCATCGACAACAAGTTGTTTTTGGAGCCTCCTGCCTGGCAGGACAAGCAGAAGCTCATGAAAAACTGTATGCTCCAGTTGATCGAGGTGGTGGGCCACTGCGAGGCCCGGGGCGTCTACCACTGTGACTTGAAGCCGGAAAACGTCATGATCCGCTACAACCGGCGCTACAGAAGACCCCACGACGGTCCTTTGATCGACTACAACGAGTTGCAGATCGCCCTAATAGATTTCGGTCTCGCCATCACCTCAGACACCATTTGCTGCAACGCCTGCCGCGGGCTGAGCTTCTACATGGCTCCCGAGAGAATCGTGAACTTCAACACCAGCAGCTTGATCAAATCGCTTGTGGACATGAGACAGTACCCTACTGTGGAAAACGCCACACTGGCGTCGGGAGCGAAGATGTTTCCCACGTTGGCGGGCGACATTTGGCTGCTTGGCGTGCTATTTATCAACATAACGTGTGCCCGGAACCCGTGGCCCATTGCCAACATCAACGACCAGAACGACGTTTTCGGAACGTACATTCTTCAGAACAGGGACATTTTGGCCCTGATCTTGCCCATTCTGCACCGCTTCAACCGTCTTTTGGACGAGATTTTCCGCCTCAGCCCGAACGAGCGGCTTCTGCTTCCGGAGCTTTACGGCAAAATCACCACTATTGATTTTTTCTCTGACGAGGTGGTTGAGCCGGAAAAAAACGCTAACGTGGTCTACAACCCGCAGCTCTCGACTCCCCCGTACACCGACACAGACTACATGGCGCTGACGCCGGAATATTTCAAGCAGCGGGGCGGAGGAGTCCGTAGTGGGGCGTAAATTAGGGGCTCAAGGCGATTTTACGGTTTTTTTTTTATTTGTGGCAGGCGCGGAAAAACCTGGCTGGACCGGAACAACCTTGCGTCGGGGGCATGCGGCGGCTCTGCAGACGGGCAACCCGCTACACAAAACCCCAGACTACCTGCAAGTTTGCTGTGTCTCGAACAGGCTCGACACGTAATGGGTGCATTCACGGGTGGCAGAAATTTTCCCGGCCAAGCGGGGAATAACTTTTCGATTTTTTTTTGTGCCAAGGCCCGGATAAACTCCAACGGCTCCAACGGCATACGACACATTTGAACAATGAATATTAGAAAAACCGGCCAGCAGGCCGCTGGCAGCAACAATTTATGAGGGGGATAATCCGGACATGGGGAAGTGGCGCGCTGGGGCAAAATGGCTTAGCATGCAGCAGCGGAAGCACCCCGCCAGAAGAAAGAACCGCACGAAAAGGAATAAAATAATTAATGATTGAGAGCCACCGGGGCTCGGATAATTTCACTGGAGAGGATCTTCCAGGGCATTTAATAGACTAATACGGGATTTACTGCTTTAGATGTAGGTTTAGTTTTGCCCACACTCACATGGTGGCTTGGGCTAATTTCGACACGGCCTTCGTAGCACAAAGAGTAGGTTGAAGCAGGATCAGCATGGTTCTTCTAGAGCTCCAACAAAGTGGGTTGTCGATGGTTTGTCGATGCGGCAATTTCTGACAGGCTCGACCTTAAAATAGGCTTTCTCTGAAAGCTTGTTCCTTTATTAATTTTACATCTCCTTGACAGTTTCGGAACATCATTTGTCAGCAACACGCCTCAACCCAACTGGCCCGGCTCCTCGGCTAATACGCTGTCGGTGCTGCCCCACCTAAAGGTTTTTCCACCCCGGCTCTCCACACATCTGCCCCAGTATTTTCCGCAAATCACGCATAATGCCTTGTTAACAAACGGCGCCTGTTTCTCGGCGTTCGGTTAAAAAGCCGAAAGAAGCAGTCCTGGATTAACTTGGTGGGGAGATCTGTACGTCACACGGAAGGAGCACGCCCAAAGAGGAAAGGGCGGAGGCAGGCATGGGTATTGTTCCGTCTCGGTCTTTTTTTGTCGGCAGCAGCGTAAAAAAAAAGTTTTTCCAGCCCTGGTTCTATTTTAGATGTTTTTGAAAACAGTTTGGCATCCCCTTATGGCTTGTTTTCCAAAGGGTCCAGCCTTTCTCGAAGCGGGCTGTACTCCAGATTCGGATGCACCCCGCCTCACAAAAGTACGAAGCTGGTTCGAGCGCCGCAGGCCCGGTTGCTACGACATCCTGAAACAGTGTGCAGAGCCGGAGAAATTACGAGAACTGCATGTTGACGACAACAGACACATTTGGCGGTTCCCCCCTCGAGGGGCACTTTCCAGAATTTTCTTGGGTTTTTTCTTGTCCGGATAAACTTTGATCCGTTTGTCCCACAAACATGGTCACGGCGGGCCCCAGCCCTCGGAATTCCCTAATCTTCCCCACAGTATCGAACCCTTGTGCATTAGGGATCACGTCTCATTTGCATGCCGTGCGTGCCAGCATAGGCCCGGCGCCTCCGGGAACAACTATTTGTCGTTTTGGGTCAGGTCACTTGCTGTACGGACTGCAGTCAGTGACATCACTGCTGCTCTCCAGCTCTTTCATGCACCTCTCCGCGACGCATATCTGCCAAAGCGTTCCGGCTCCCCACATGGAGAAACTGGCTGAGACGCAGCCAAAAAACTATAAATACGGGCAGATCCCCCGTCTTCTTCCCCATAGCTAATCAAAATCAATATGGGTTTCTCTGCCTACGAAGACAGCATGGTCAAGCCAGCCTTGGCCTTCAGAAACTTCCTCGATCGCACACCAAACATCACCAACATCTACTTCATTGCCTGTATTTCTTGTATCTCAGGTATGATGTTTGGTTTTGACATTTCGTCCATGTCCGCCTTTTTGGGCCAGGACTCGTACCTCCGGTTCTTTGACAGCCCCGGGTCCGATATGCAAGGTTTCATCACCGCCTCCATGTCTCTTGGGTCCTTCTTTGGTTCCATGCTTACATCATTCGTTTCCGAGCCTTTTGGCCGTAGAGCCTCCCTCATGATTTGTGCCTGGTTGTGGATGATTGGTGCTGCTATCCAGTCTTCTTCTCAAAACAGAGCTCAGTTGATTATTGGCCGTTTCATTTCCGGTTTGGGTGTTGGTTTCGGTTCTTCCGTTGCTCCAGTGTACGGCTCTGAGTTGGCTCCTAGAAAAGTCAGAGGTTTCATTGGCGGTATGTTCCAGACCAGTGTCACCTTGGGTATCATGGTGATGTTCTACATTTCGTTCGGTTTGAGTCACATCAACGGTGTTGCTTCTTTCAGAATCGCCTGGGCCATCCAGATTGTTCCTGGTTTGTTGTTGGCTCTTGGTCTTTTCTTTATTCCCGAGTCTCCTAGATGGTTGGCCAAGCAGGGCTACTGGGACGATGCCGAGAAGATTGTCGCTGACATCAACGCCAAGGGTGACCGTGAAAGCGCTGATGTCCAGATCGAAATCTCCGAGATCAAGGAGCAGTTGCTTGTGGAGGAAAACGTCAAGGCCTTCACTTTCGCCAACTTGTTCTCCAAGAAGTACCTCCCCAGAACCATAGTTGCCGTCTCTGCTCAGATCTGGCAGCAGTTCACCGGTATCAACGTCATGATGTACTACATTGTGTACATTTTTGAGATGGCCGGTATTTCTGACAACGCCAACTTGGTGTCCTCGTCCATCCAGTACGTCTTGAACTTTGCCTGTACCGTTGTCGCTCTTTTCCTTATGGACAAGATCGGTAGAAGACCCTTGTTGCTTGGAGGTGCTGTCATGATGACCATTTGGCAATTTTCTGTTGCTGGTATTCTTGGAAACTATTCTGTTCCATACCCCGACTCTGGTTCCTCCTCGGTCACCATCAGAATTCCAGACGACAACAAACCTGCTGCCAACGGTGTCATTGCTTCTTGTTACTTGTTCGTTTGTTCTTTTGCCGTGTCCTGGGGTGTGGTTACCTGGGTCTACTGTTCCGAGATGTGGGGTGACTCTGTTTCCAGACAGAGAGGTGCTGCTTTGGCCACTGCTTGTAACTGGATTTTCAACTTTGCTATTGCCATGTTCACGCCTCCATCTTTCGCCAACATCAACTGGAGAACCTACATCATTTACGCTGCTTGCTGTGTGGCCATGTTCATCCAAGTCTTCTTCTTCTTCCCTGAAACCAAGGGCAAGCGTTTGGAGGAGATTGACCAGATTTGGATCGAAAAGGTGCCAGCCTGGAAGACCGGCTCGTGGAAGCCTGCCGTTCCTATTTTGTCTGACGCTGAGTTGGGCGACAAGATCAGAACACAGCATGCTGAAAACGACCTGGGCTTGCTTAATAGCACGGCTTCTGAAAAGGATGCCGTTGACCACAGGGAGAACAACGAAGCTGCTGACAGGGTGTAGATAATGGGTTACGTATAATGACAATACAAAAGAGATAGGATGGATTGTAAGAATAAATGCTGGAAATTGGAGTGTTATTTAGCACTTACATCTGCTCAAGGACAAGAATATAAGAAACTGAAGACACTCTCTACCTCTATGCTTCATTGGGTTTCACAAACTATTAATTGATGAGTGTGTACATCCTGAGACGACTGTTCAATTATTCAGCCACCTACTTGAATAGTCGATTCTTCCAAACACCCATGGTAAGTTTTCTTCTAATGAACCTCTATGCTAATCACAGGATGATCCGATCGTGCTTCCAGATGCCGTCAGTGGCCCTAGGAAGCTTGATGCCATCCTCTGATACCTCCCGCTTAGCCAACTCAGCGAACACCTGCGAAATCGGATCTGGGTACCATCTTCTGTGCTGAAGGTTGAACCAACCCAAATGGCCCCCAATGGACGTCGTCACCATGAAAGTGTAGGGATTGAGTTTGACCTCGGAATGAGGCAAGGAGGTGCTTCCCACAACAGGGTCATCCTCAGAGCTCACAATCAAAGTGGGCACCCTGACGTTCAAAAGACGCTGGTCTGGCGATGCATGTCTGTAGTACTCCGAAGCACAGTTAAAGCCAAACAACTTGGACGTGAAGACATCGTCAAAGTCCTTGAGCAACTTGAGCTCAAAAGATTCAGGGTGCTTCTTGTAGTCCTCCACGATCTCGTCAAACTCGAGATTCTCCGTGTCCAGGTGCATTTTGAGCAACTTCGTCAAATTACGACACATGGTGGGCGAATAGACCTTAGCGCCGACATAAGACTCCACAAGCGCATGCGAGGCGACCTGGAAGTCCCATGGAGCTCCCACCACAGCGGCTCCCTTGATGTTCTTATACACATCCCTGCCTTCTTGACCTAGGTAGTTGGCGGTGATGGCTCCACCGAGCGAAAAGCCAATAAGAAAGATCTTCTTGTTGGGCCAGAGCTTGCTGATGTGCTCGTTGATCAAGTAGCGCAAGTCGTTGGTCCACAAACCGCAGAAAAGCTGAGGCGAGGTGATGGTATGGTTAGCACAGCCTCGAGCATTGAGCACCAAGCCGTCGAAATCGTACTCCTTGGTGATCTTGTCTAGGAATGCACGGATGTAGGACTCGTAGGAGCCACCACTGAGACCGTGAAGCGCCACAACCAAGGGCTTTTCGTTATCCAACAAGGCCTGCTCTTTATCCGGATTCAAGTACTCCGTTCTCGGCGGGAGGTCCCTTACCTGAGACTCGGGCTTGTAATTGAGGTGTTCTGGATCTGTGCCTTCTGGAACCACGTAATCCACAGCGAAGGTGCTCTTACCCTCCCAGCGGTCATAAGGCATCTTGTCGCCATTGACGTAGTAGTGCTTGTTGAGAGAGTCCACGGTGAGGATTCTTCTTTTGTAATGCACCAAATCGACCTTCTCAAACTTGTTCAATGCTGTATAGGCGGTCTGGGAATGGCCACTGGAAAGAAGTGGGTTGACGTAAAACGAGGCACCGTGTTTGAACTCTGGAGCAACGTCGTTGACGATATCGGCGATGGTCTTCGGACCACCGGATCCGGAGAAACGGAGGGGCTGTTTTGGCTGGTGTGTGGAAACCACCGATCTGAAGAAGCCTGAAGCCATGGAAAGAAGTTGGTGATGGTGTAGGAGATTATTCGGACTGCGCTGCACAGATCCTCGGTAAGAGAAATAGCCGCTGTGCCGAAGGGGCAGTTGCTGCGGGAAAATGTGGAAAGATGGGGGAGCTGAAGATTATTTGGTTGTCAGGGATTTTGGATTTTGTAAATTCGTTTTTGGTGGATATTGGTTGGGGCTTAGTGGCTTTCTGGAGATAAGGTGATGGGCCAATGTGCAGGAACAGATAGTAGGAGATAGCAGGTTTTGATGACTAGAGGGATCTAGTGGTTTTGGAGACATATTGAGATTTTTGTGGTTTAGAGGGTTTAGGTAGAATATCTCCTATCAATCTTCAGATGCAAGAGGTTTGGCTCGTGGAAAGTCGAGATGGTAATCTCTTGTGCATTGATTTGATCGAACATGAGAAATAAACTCGAACTTTTGTCGTGTTTTTATTTTCCCTATATTTTATAGCACGGGCCCCGATTAAGTATTTCTAGGCTTGTATCACAAACACCGTAAGACGCCCGTGTATGCTCAATTGAGTTATCCGCTTTCGCAGCAATTTACGGTACATTTAATCCTGGCACTTTTGAAACACTTGAAACCTTTGAAAAATCTGTTCGATCTTGAGATCGGTATTCTCTGACCCTACACCGTCCTCAGCAGTAACGTGCATTCGTAATAAATATACAATTAATCAAGCCTTCTAGCATTGAATTTTAGCGTTCTTCCTGTGCCAGCACAGCCTACAATCTGTAGGTAAAGTAAGGGCTCTTGTCGCCCATCTTGAGAATCTGCTCCTCGGTGTGATTATCGTACTCTCCGGCTTCAAGGGCAATTCTTCTCTTTTTGTTGGAATAGCTGTAGCTAATAACAGCAACAACCATACCGGCAGCTCCAAGGCAAACAAACGCCAAGGTCAACGCATGGCCTAGAACGTAACGAGGGGCGTCTTGTGCACGGTAGAAGTTGGAGACAAAAGCGCCACCGTAGTTGGCAAGACCGATCTGGAAACCAATACCGATGGCCCTTTTGTAGGATCCAGAAAGATTGTTAGCGTTCCACACAATCGACAATGGAATGGCAGGGTACATACCCAAACCGATGATGTAGATTGCAGCGTAAATGCCGTCAGGGTTGACCCTAGGATCAAGGCAAATGCAGACGATGAATCCGATGATCATGCACAAGTAGTTGAGGGACAAGTACGGCGATCTGAGACCAGATCTGTCGGAAATATACCCCTGGAGAATACTCCACACGGAGCTGACAATGTAGATCGGCACCGTCATCAACTGGGCTCTCACAGAGGTGTAGCCGAGGTTCTTGACAATGGTGGGCATGAAAAGCGAAAGACCGTATGTTGGAAGAGCAACACCCAAATACGAGAAAAGCTGGGCCCAGCAGTTGATGTCTTTGAAAACGGCCCAGATGAAGGATCTGTCGCTGGACTGGTCCTCGCCTTTTGGTGCGTCCGGGTGGAGTTTATCCTGGTTGGTCAGGTGGTGAACGTTCCAAAGCACGTATTCACGTTCTCTTTCGGTCAAAAACGACGCATCCTTGGGGTATTTAGGGAACCACCAGAACGAGGCGACTCAAAAACAAAGGTAAGCAAACCCTCGAGAATGAAGATCCATCTCCAGCCCTCGTAGCCGCCCACACCGTCCATATTGGAAATCGCAGCAGCCAAAAGTCCCGAAAAGGCACCTGCAGCAGAAGCAGCAGAAACGAAAATGGCCTGGCGCAAGAGAAGCTCGTTTTTGCGGTAGTACATCGACAACATGTACGAGATACCGGGGAAAAGAGCCGCTTCAAAGAATCCCAAAAGTGCTCTTGTAGCCATCAACTGAGCATAGTTCTGAACAGTGCCCATAAGCGTCATCACGATAGCAAAAAGAACCACGGTAAGCGGCACAAAAATGTTCGGCTTGGACCGCTTCAAGATCATGTTCAGCGGCACCTCCATCGTGGCGTAAAAAATGAAGAATATCGTGAGACAGAGGTTGTACTGGTTACCCTCCAAGTTCAAATCCTCTGCCAAACCCTCGATCTTAGCATTTCCGATGTTGCCTCTGTCGAGGAAGCTAAGAAGAAACAAGACGGTGAAAATTGGGAGAAGCCGAAGATCGATCTTTCTTGTGATCTTCTTTCTGTCGATGTCATCGAAGGTGTCGTTCAAGAGAGAGTTGACCGAGTCTGGCGACTCTGAGTACTCGAGGTTGGCTTTTTCTTTCTCAGACATGATTGGAAATTTTCACAACCCAGCGGATCGCAGCCTTATAAAGCCTGATGCACCGTCCTGCTTCATAGGCTAAAATTCCTCTGTTTAAAGGGTTAGTCCTTCATGGGAACAAGATACTTTTCGCCTGCGCGGGGTCTGACGTGGGGCTCCGCCGGTACCGGCTTCCGCAAAACCAGTGGTGTTTTCCGAGTGCCCCTCCAGGGGGGGGGGCAGTTACTATATCAAGTTTACGGATTGGAAACATCGTTTTCGAAATGAAGAGAAACAAGTTTTGCTACACGACCAAGAGCCAAAAGCCGTTCATTGTTTGTTCTACCGGATTCTACAGAAACGGAATGCCCCGCCCTGTCTTGCACGTTCATTCGGCACAATAGATGCCGACCTGACATTGTTTCATTATCTGACTGTGGTGCTTAATCCTCTTGCTTTGTGCCCCCAACACCGTACTATTTTCCATTTTCGTGGTGCTTTACCGCTCGACGCCCGGAACCGGGATGAGTCAGGCGCCTTATCGCAATAGCACTAGCGCCGTCTTAATTGCTCGTGCGTTTTGCACGAGGTTCCTGGATTCTGACACCCGCCAAGGAAAGACGAAAAATCTTACGAGAAGTTTATTTCGTTTACTTTGTTCGTTTATTTTGTCTTCTTTTTCTTTCCTGCCGTGTCGGGATTCCTGAGTCACTGGAACGTTGCGGTGTGTTATTCCGTTCTTTCGCAGCCGCAAGCGGCTGGACCGGAGAATCTTGATTACACGAGATTCTGCGATCGCCTGACTCCTCCAAACCTTGCAAAATGCCGAAGAGCGTATTTTGGAGTTTCTCTGTGGTTTTTGAAGTATGGAGTCTTGGGCAATTAGACTAGAAGTGTAACAGCCGTTCATCTGGGGCGTCTAAAATCAGGAACATGTAATTTGAGCCGCCTGCTCTCCCAGTTAGTCTAATTCACTTCAGGTTCGCTTTCTAAAAGATTGAAGACGCTATTTTTACGAGTACTGCTTGCGTCGTTTCCAGAATCAGTGTCGTTTCTAAATCAGTGTCGTCTCTCGTCTATTCATGACTAAAGTCTGTACCTGAAGTACGGGTTCTTGTCACCCATGCCAAGAAGCTCCTCGTCGGTAAAACCATCCAATTCTCCCAGCTGGATCATCTTCTCCTTCTTGCGGTTGCTCAATTTGTAGTTGATAATACCGCAAGCCAAAGCCACCCCACCTAACCCAATGAAGCCAAGCGTCAAGCCGTGCCCAAGAACGTAACGAGGGCTATCCTGCTCACGGTAAAAGTTGGAGACAAAAGCACCTCCGTAATTTGCAAGACCGATCTGGAACCCGATTCCGATCGCTCTTTTGTACGATCCAGACAAGTTATTGGCATTCCACACAATCGACAAAGGAATGGCAGGGTACATGCCCATGGCACAAATATAGATAGCGGCGTAGATCCCACTGGGATTGACCCGGGGATCTAGCGCAATGCAAACAACAAAGCCTATGATCATGCATGTGTAGTTGAATATCAAGAAGGGCGATCTGAGCCCACACCGGTCTGAGATGAACGCCTGGACGATACTCAAAAACGCCGCCACCACGTAGATCGGAACACTGAGCAACTGGGCTTTGGTGGAGGTGTAGCCGAGGTTTTTGATGATGGTGGGCGTGAAAAGCGAAATGCCGTAAAGAGGGAGCAAGATGCCCAAGTATGAAAAAAGCTGAAACCAGCAGTTGGGGTCTTTGAAAACGCTCCACAAGAACTTTCTGTCGCTTGAGGTATCCTCGCCTTTTGGAGCGTTGGGGTGGGCTGATGTCTGGTTGGTCAGATGGTGGACATTCCAGAGGACATACTCTCTTTCTCTTTCAGTAAGAAAAGTGGCGTTTTTGGGGTACTTTGGGAACCACCAGAAGGACGCCACGGCAACAAGAAACGTAAGCAATCCTTCAAGAATGAAAATCCACCTCCATCCTTCGTAACCTCCCACTCCATCCATCTGGGAAATTGTAGCAGCCAAAAGACCCGAAAATGCACCCGCCATGGAGGCTGCCGAGAAGAAAATGGCCTGGCGGACAAGCAACTCGTTTTTTCTGTAGTACATGGACAAAATGTACGAGATTCCAGGAAACAAACTGGACTCGAAAAGCCCCAAAAGCGCCCTAGTGGCCATCAATTGAGCAAAGTTTTGCACGGTTCCCATTAGCGTCATGACTGTGGCGAAAAGAACAACCGTGAGCGGCACGAAAACGTCCGGTTTCCAGCGCTTCAAGATCATGTTGGAGGGCACTTCAGCGGAGGCATAGAAAATGAAAAAAATCGTCAAACACAAGTTGTACTGGTTGCCCTCCAAGTTCAAGTCCTCAGCGAGGCCCTCAATTTTGGCATTGCCGATGTTGCCTCTGTCAAGAAAGCTTAGAAGGTATAGAATGGTGAAAATGGGAAGGAGCCGGATGTCAATTTTCCTGGTGACCTTCTTCCGGTCAACATCAGCAAAGAGATCCTCATCGGACTCCGTGGAGACGTGGGACTCAAAGGGCTCAAGCTTAGGTTTTTCGTCAAGCGACATATATGCCAAAAAAGCTCTGCAATCCCGGTAGCATTGCGGTTTATGAGTCCGGATACGCAGATGGAGGGGCAGCCTATTCCCAATTTGCAGCCATTTGTACGCACGACTTTTGGCTTTTTAGGGGCCACATAGTGCTTCCGGCAGATCCCCCACAAAATAATACGCGCCTACTCCACCGCCTACTCCACTTTCGCGGGGTACCGGCATCAAGTCACATTTCCAAAGATGAAACATTGATGATTCTGAGCTTCTTGATTTTTTTGAAAGAAAATTGAAATATTCTAAGGGTCCTTCCAGGCCGCCTTGACGGGGTTATACGACCGGGCTTGGCTCTTTGTGGGGCCCTTTGTTTGAGACTCCGGGATAAGAGGCATTTCTTGACACCTGGACGGCCCCGCCTCCACCTTCCTTGGCGGATTGCTACCAAGGCAAAATGGGAGGATTGTCGGCCCCTGAGGTGGATTTGAATTTGACAAATTTTCTGGAATTGGAAGGATCCCATGGAGAACAGGGTCGGGAGTGGTAGCTCTGGAATTGTGTGACTTGGGGGAAGGTTTTTGCTATTTGGTTTGCTGTAAAGATGGGTAGTGGGCATTTTGACGTCTTCGTCGAAAGAGAAAAGGAAGGAAAGCCACTTGTCAAGCCGGTGAGGCAAGAATAGCCCAGGCGCAAGATAGATACCGTAAGGTGAGTATGGCGATATCTGCGGATTTTGGTTTACAAATTCAATTGCCAAATCGAAAATCAGAATTTGAATACGTTTTTTGGGTGGATCATAAGAGATCCTCAGGACATTCCCTTGATGTGTAATCCTTTTACTTCATGGGGGCTACACAATATATTCGGGTAGATTGTTCGAAAACCACATGAGAAAACACCACCCTCTGAAATTGTGGGATCATGGCCGAACGTCTGCATCTATATAAGTTATCTGGAATATAAGTCATTTGGGATGCGGCGTTAGCTTTTAGGAGAATATTGCATTTTTATGCTTCAACTCATGACTGCTACAATCTGTGAAACACCTCTCCTGTTCTATAAACGCCGATGCCTACAATCTGTACACAAAGTACGGACTCTTGTCACCCATCTTAAGGAGCTCCTCGTCAGACATACCATCAACCTCACCGCTTTCAATAACCCTCCTCTTCTTGGCATTGCTCCATCTGAGATTCAAGATACCCAAAACCAAGGAGATGGCACCAAGGCCAATAAAGCCAAGAACAAGGCCATGTCCAAAGACATACCTTGGACTGTCCTGATCACGGTAGAAGTTGGAAACAAAGGCACCACTGAAGTTGGCCATGCCGATCTGGAACGCAATACCAATGGCTCTTTTGTACGTACCAGACAAGTTGTTGGAGTTCCACACAATGGAAACAGATGTAGCAGGATACATGCCAGCGGCAGCGATGTAGATGGCGACATAGATGCCTGTGGGGTTTTCCCTAGGGTCAAGCGAGATGCACACCACGAACCCGATAATCATGCAAATGTAGTTGAAGACCAAAAAGGGCGATCTGACGCCTGCCCAGTCTGACAAAAAGGCCTCGACAATACTCAAGACGGCTGCCACAACGTAAATAGGGGCACTGAGCAACTGAGCTGTCGTGGCCGTGTAGCCCAAGTTTCTGATAATCGTGGGAGTGAAAAGCGAAATGCCGTACACTGGAAGCAAAATACCCATGTGAGAAAAAAGCCTGAACCAGCAGTTAGGGTCGAGGAAAACGGCCCAAAGAAACTTTCTGTCGTTGGATGTGTCTTCGCCCTTTGGAGCGTTGGGGTGTGTCATGACGTCGTTGGTCGAATTGAGCACGTTCCAGGTCACAAACTGTCTTTCTCTTTCGGTCAAGAAATGAGCCTTATCGGGGTACCTTGGAAACCACCAGAAGGAGCCCACGCCAAAGAGAAACGTAAAAAGACCTTCTAGAATGAAAATCCATCTCCACCCCTCATATCCACCCACACCGTCCATTTGGGAAATTCCTGCTGCAAGAAGACCCAGGAAAGCACCAGCAATGGAGGCTGCTGAGAAGAAAACGGCCTGGCGAACTAGCAATTCTGTCTTCTTGTAGTACATGGACAAAATGTACGAAATGCCCGGGAAAAGAGCCGCCTCGAAAACACCCAAAAGCGCTCTGGTGGCCATGAGCTGAGCATAGTTCTGGACCGTACCCATAAGACAGGCCACGGCACCGAAAATAACCACCGTGAGCGGCACAAAAATCTCAGGCTTCCACCGCTTCAATATCATGTTGGACGGGATCTCCATGGCCGAGTAGAAAATGAAGAAAATCGTCAAGCACAAGTTGTACTGGTTTCCGGTCAAGTTCAAGTCGTCCCCAAGACCTTCGATTTTGGCATTGCCAATGTTGCCTCTGTCAAGGAAGCTTAGAAGGTACAAGATCGTGAAGATCGGAAGAAGTCGAAGATCGATCTTCCTGGTGAGCTTCTTGCGGTCGATATCGTCAAAAGTGTCCACCAGCTCCTCGAAGTTCAACTCCGGTTCGCCGAAGTGGCGTTTTTCCGTCGAGTCGGACCGTTCCAATTTCGACATTATCCATTTTCCCCCAGCACGGCGGAAGTGCTGTTTTATATCGCTCCACCTGATAGCCGCCCCACTGCCGGTGCACTATGCAAAATGGCAGGTTAAAGTTGCAAACACGGAATTGCACTTGGCATGGCAAGGCGATCCGGGTCCATTATGCCGTGCTGGAGCTAGCAAGAAAACAGGGGCCCCTCGTTAAGGCCATTCAAGAAATATGCCTTTTTCACCCTGGCGTTATCAAGAAAAGTCCATTGTTGCCGCGCCCTTGGTCAAACGAGACAATGACGGTGGGGTGTTTTGAGATTGAAGCGCCCCAGGCAAGACGTTGGGCAATTTCGGGGCGTTTTTCCTGGATTGTCTTTTTCAAGGAAGGCTCTTTTTTATTCTTGAGTCGTCTTGAGAACTGAGGGGAGACAAAGTCGACAAAGACAACAGCGATGGACAAAGTCGACAAATTCGGCAAAATTTTTGACAGAGAGGGGCATTTTGTGATTTTGAGGTTCTGGTGGGGCAGGCGGGGGGTTTTCTTTTTCGACTCCACAGGACCCTGGCTTGTTTCATATCTCTGGAATTCAACCTGGAATTTCGCAATCAAGGCCCCACGCCAAACGCCGAACGGCTCTTGGCGATGTTATCACTGTCCTGCAGGGCCTCGCTTAGCGTTTTGCAGCCACGCAAGAAAGAAAGAAGATAAGTTGAATCATGAAAATCATTTCAGCCTACAATCCATGAAGAATATCATTTCTTACTATATCCTCACTTCTCGGGGTTCTCGTGAACATCGTAGTTGCCGGGGGCGTTGGTGTACACTGGCTGGCCTCCGTTACCCTTGTTTGGAGGACCGGCTGGGGTCACCTCAGTAGGAGCGTTGGGGTCGTTCCAGTCGACTGGGACCTTGATGGCGGCGGCAACGGCGAAAACGGCGAAAATGGCGGTCAACTGCATTTTTGATTGGCTGATGAAGATGGATGCTTCGATGAAGATAAGGTTTGAAGGGAGAAGCTCTGCCCTTATATAGTGCGGGCTCCGTAGCAAGCTGCGCCATGGATCGCCAGGATCTGCGTGTTCGACGATCCCCTGTCGGAGAGAAGTATGGATCAAGAGGCCCGGTAGAACCACATTTTCAGTTTCCAATCTCTCAACTCCCCTCTAAAACCTCTTTTGCTCTGCCTCTGCTTGTCGCACAACGGTTTTTCTTTGCCATTGTTCTCATATCAGCTCGAGATACGGCGTTCGGGCTCCACCCCAGTATCTCTGCCCCACAAACGCTATCTATAGCCCGGGGAGTCCGGGATCAGCTCCAGGTACATTCCACGCATTGCCCCGATGCTTCGCCGCTAGATTGCTCGGCTAGTGCCATCGCAATGTACGCAATTTGAAGATCTTCGATTTTCGCTTACTGGTCCCTGGCGCCTAGCCGTATCAGTCAGCTAAGCCTGTGCCCCTTTATTCGTTTCTTCGGTCATCAGCGGGATCTGCCATTCCCATTGGCAACCAAAACGAACCGGTAGTCAGCCTCAACGCCGCCACAGCCTTCAATGCCAAGTCCACCATCTCCAATCAACACAAACGAACCCCTCCAAAAACCTCACACTAGGTCTCTACACTCGGCCCAATCCGTACGTCTATTAGTCTAGTTGCTGATCTTCTTCAACTCGGTCATCACCTCGGGCTTCAACACCGTCTGGTCCAAACCAGCCTCCTTGATCTTCTTCAAGGCAAATCCCACGTGCTCCAGGAATCCCAAGTGGGCAAAGGCAAACGCCACATAAGCCCACACATTGGCGGAGTCCTCGTTGATGAAGGTGCTCAATTTCAAGTACCAAAGCACCCTGATGGCCTTGGACCAGTCCTCCTCAGCCAAGGCAGCCTCTACCTCAGAGAAAGCAGAAGACGTGTTGCTGTCACGTCCGTTCACGGGAGCCTTGGTGGCACCGCTTTCAAAAGAGGTGTCAAAGTCACAAGGCTGCTTCTTGTTGGGAGCAATCTTCTTTCCTGCAGGCAAGGGGTCAGGTCTGGCCTTGACATTGCCGGGAACACCCTGGTTGATTTGGGCTTTGAAGTTATCGGGAACAACAGACATGGTGTGTTGGTTGATGGAGGAGTTCCATGGAAAAAGCAGCGATCGTTAGCGTGACTCTGATCACGTGATGGAACTCAAAGTATGGCTGTTGCAAGGCCAGCTGGTTTTAAAATTACGATTTTTTGCAAAAGGCCATTTTGTTATCTTGAGTTCATTGTTTTGGCTGAATTCGTTGCAGCTGTGTCGTTCAATGTTGTAAGGCGTTGCAGGCATCTCAGGCATCCACACTAGATGAGCAACAGGCCTTCCGCTCCAACAACTCACTCCCACTTTTCAATTCCTATTTTACTGCATTCATTTCTTTTTTTTCCTTGGAATTAGGAAAAGCCGTTGGGGCGGGCCAGCCCAGCTTTACCGACACGGACTCTGCAGCTCATAAGAGGCCGATTTGACCTCCAGATACGACAATTGCAGGGCTCCTCATCGCCCTTAGGGCGTCGGAAATCAGCAGCCCGAAAGTCTTTGATCATATAAATCTCCCGAACATCGATGATACCTATTTTGACATTTCTAGCTCGAGATTCAGGTGACTTAAAATTATCCAAATTGCTGAACAAGATCATCACAAAAACCTGGGCGCCATCTTCATGGAGTCTAGTCGGTACATCGCCAATGCAGCCTTGTGAACCGCCGGTTGTTTCACAGCATCGTTAGGGCAAGTTTGCTGCGGACAATGCGTAGCGATTTAGAGCCCCGTGGAACAATGCAAAAGAAACGCCATCACATCAATCCGCTCCTCCCCGAAAACAAAGAAGAGGGCGCCACACATTTACGAAGACACTGCAGAAAGTTTTTTTTTTAAATTTTTTTTTGCTATTTTTGTTCTTTTCTGCTCCAGTGGCTTCACCGGAACCTAGGCATAGAGTGGGAATGAGCTTTTTTATGACGTATCACGAGAAGCTTGATTTGTCAATGGGCTTCTTCGCAGAGAAGTCGTTTTGAGAAACTCGCTTAGGAGCAATTTGCTTCTTCACCCGTGGCCATGTCAACGATTTGGTGGCGTCAGGTCACTTCAAGTCGACATGCAGCGTTGGATAAACGAGACCGTAATCGTTTAGCCGCTTCAACTCAGGATCCCTGCTTTTAACTTCATACCCAAACATCCTACTCTCTTGCTTACTCTGTCTTCACCTTCCAGTGAATGTCCACCCGCATGACCCTTCATCAACCGCTCCCTTGTTAGTTCTGTTGTCATCTTCGTAAAAACATGTCCGATTCACGGCAGTTCTGCGTCTAGTATATTTCTTGCGTTTCGGATATCCCCCGAAAAAGGCCGGCCTGCGGGCAGACCCTGGAAATGGTGGCTTGGCGTGGTAGTCACTTGAATCTCTGCTCCGCTGTGTGGCAAACGGCTTTGTCAAGTCGGTTGAACGTTGGAAACAATGCCTATACTGCATTGCCAAGTGAAGACCCTGCTTTTGTCTGTGCCGTTCAGGAATATGGCTGGCGTCTCTTCCTTCACTCTCATTGAACTTGAAGGCTAAAATCAATAAAATACAGACTCAAGTTTGCATCAAAACCTTCTCAGATCAGCCGTTCAGGGTCCACTCGCAGGTCTCTTTGAAAGCCGTGCAGCATGCACCTGCAAGGGAAACATCACCATGCCGATCCCAAAAACCCGCGCAATACCCGATGGCTTGCGATTCTAGAATTGTTGCGATTACTAGATTTACCAGGTTGCCTAGACTACCTCATATAGGACCTCTTTTAAGGCCCTGATCTATATCTTCGACACCTACCCCATTCTGTAGAATCCATGCTTTCATTAGTGCTAGTATTATGGTGGGTCCTGTGGGCCCTGGCATTAACGGTATCCAAGAACACATATGTGACTAGCACCGACATTGAAATCATTGATGGTCTCGTTGTCAATTGGCAGGTTCACTACTCGATCTTGAACGCCAACGTGGTGGAAATTAGCGGCCAGTTCGATAATATGGGTAAGATGTACATCTACAGTCCAAATGAACCGGTCACGTCCATATTCGTGAAGGCCACTACTTTTAGCAACCCGGGAAGTATCTCCTTCGACTCTATTGCATCGGATTTTTCCACCCGCTACGCCCTCAGCGCCCTGGGTTCATTCATTAACTCGGGTAGTTTGTTTATGGGAGTAGGTCCAAAACCACGTTCACCCCTTGAAATCCTGTCTGGAGGTAGCTGGATTAACACGGGAAGCATTCACTTAATACAGTTTTTTGGCGAAGCGACCGAAATGCATGTAGGCAGCAAAACGGGCTCCATAACCAACTATGGAGTTGTTTGTTTCGAAAGACAAATTTGGGAAGAAGTGAACGACATCATTGGAGCAGGCTGTATCCATATTGGCCCAGAGTCTGTGTTTCTGGTGCCTGTGTCCAAAGTGCTGATTGCTGCTGCTCAGACGTTGTATATGGCGTCCTCCACCTCTTCAATTCACCTTGACAGCATGTCTCGTATGAACAGAAGAAACAGGCTCAATTGGCAGGTTGTAGGCTTTGGGAATCTCAACACAATTGTCAGTGGCTTAAAAATCAGGTCCTGGGATTACGTGAGCGGGGACTTGATTTTGCGCTATGGGTTGTTCTATGAGGTGCATTTAAGCATTGGAGAGGGTTACGATAAGAAATTGTTTATTGTCGACGACGATACAGTCATCTCTTACTCTGGTTCCCCCGTGGCGGGGATGCCAGAACGGTGCTACTGCCCGGGTCCTCCCGAGTCTGTAATTTCAAAAACGAGTATTTCAACATTTACCGACACGAGGACAACTGAGACAGCCACATCAAGACAAACCGGCGCTACCGTTTCTCCATTGACCGATACAGAGGTGGCGGGGGCCGCTGGCGAACGAGAAACCGACACACTTTCTTCTACGAAAATCACCGAATCGAGCAATTCTGCAGAATCCAGCTCAACGGCTTCTTCAAGTTCAGACCAATCACCTTCCTTAGCAATGGCTGCTTCCCCAATAAGTATTGTCTCCAGTAAACCGGTGACATCACATCCAGAACTCGTTCAAACCCACCCCATTGTGTTTGAGGCTCTGGAAACAGACATTAGTCATGGGAGTGCCGTTTCCGCCCTGAAGCAATCTACTTCTTTCGTCACAATTCCTTCCCTGCTGAACGATGCGGCTTCAGCTTCGGATGAACGCTCTGCCTCAGCACAATCTGTTCTTGGCTTGGCTTCCGACAACTCGGCCATTTTGGTTGCTGGACTGTCTCTTGCTGATGTATCAGAATTTTCTCAAGTCTTTGTAAGCCAAGAGACGATTCCGACCAGTCTGGCATTTTCAGACTTGTCCCGAAATTCTGCATTTGTTTCGGAAATCCACTCAAGAAATTCTGAAACGTCCAGCGGGCCGTCGGCATCTGAGGGCGTCCTTTCTGCTGTAGCACCCTCTTCTGCATTGTCTGAATTTTTAGA
Source organism: Candidozyma vulturna (assembly GCA_026585945.1). Taxonomy (NCBI): domain Eukaryota; kingdom Fungi; phylum Ascomycota; class Pichiomycetes; order Serinales; family Metschnikowiaceae; genus Candidozyma; species Candidozyma vulturna. Next base: position 2,028,223 of record CM048829.1, read on the forward strand.
GGCGTCTGAGACATTGCAGGCTTTAAATAACTCCGACGCACCATTGGTTTCTGCAACTTCTGGGGCTTATGCCTCCAAAAGCAATCCTTCCTCGGAACCGACGGTACAGTCGGCATTTTTCAGGTCCTCTGAGCCGCTTCACATTGACTCCTCGGTATTTGCCAGGGCTTCAGCGTCCCTCGACTTCTCGGCGCTGGATGTATCACCAACAATGGGGGAGGTCCTGACAATGGAGGATTTCTCTGTGGCCATTTCTTTTTCGTCGATTCTGGTCCCAAAGCGGTCAGATAATATAAGCTCGATGGCTTCGGCTCTGCTGGAGGTACTTAACAATTCTGAAAGCCTCCAGTCGCCGGCGTTATCGATATCTTCCCCTCGTTGGTCTTCTTCCTTTGAGCTTTTAGCTGCCACTACCCTCGAGTCGTCGCAAGACCCTAGAATATCCATAGAGCCTGAGCCTTCTATACCTGGTGCTTCTGTGGTTAAATCTTCCATCCCTCCTGAGGCTACCCACTTTTCCAGAAAAGAAGACGACGTTGCTTCAGCTGACGATACTGACGATTCTCTCCATACAATAGAGGTCAGCACAAGGCTACCACTGGACAGCTCCCACATTGAAGTCCCCACATTATTGGTGAAAGAAGCTGATAGCGCCTTCCCTCAAGTGTCGTCCTCACCTTTATCATCGACAGCAGAAATGGGATCTGGTTCATCAAGACCTGTTACCGATATGAGCGGCTGGGATGGTTCCCCTACCCAATACGGTTCATATATCTATGCAAATAGTTCCGGTCTGCTTGTTTCATGGAGAGCCTCAGAGTCTTTTATATCTTCGGTGGCTACAGCCTCGGCTGAGCCAACATCGTCTGATTTATCGATTTCTGAATCCTTGGCAAGTACCGTTGTCGAAACAGGTTCAACTTTTGCCGAGCCCACTAGCACATCCGACTGGGTAGCGTCTGAATCTTATATTCCCGATATTTCATCGTTTGAGTCCATTCTGGATCTACTGGAGTCCTTTGATACTACTTCCGATTCTGAAACAGAGAGAACTGAAATAGCGAGCTCTGCACTTCTGGATCCATCGCAAGAATCAACAAGTGATAATTTCTTGGACTTTTCTTCAGACGCGAGTTCGTTCGAGACTTACGTCACAACGGAACCGTTGCACTCCGTTTCGGAGATCAGCGGTGTTTCTGAATCTCAGACTTTTGCATCTTCTGGCGTGTCAACCTCTTTTGAGGAATCGGACATATTGGGTTCAGAAGCTACCTTGACCGACTCTACAAAAGTAGGATCAGACTCAACCCATATCACTGAAACCTCGGAAACATCGGACGAAGATTACTTATCCATCGATCAGTCGACTTCTTTGGCTGCAACATCGGAGGACGCAAGTCTGGATACATCCGCCGTATTGTCCAGTGCAGAGTCCTCGGCAGAAACCCCATTGATCTCAGACATCCAATCAGAAACACTGATTGACGTTCCTCAAAGCTCCGAAAAGGACGATAAATCCGGTGAATCTAGCGAATGGCCTGTTTCTGATCCAGTCTCTCTCACTCAGTCCTCGCTGTGGGACATTTCCGATGATTTTTCGATTACTGCTACAGATGAGCCAGTTTTTTCTGAAAAAGCAGACTCATCAATTGAAGAGAAATCTTTGGAAACTTCAGCTGTTGAAACCGCTGATATCGATGAGCATTTCTCCAGTGCGACGGACATCTCTAGCAGCCAGACAGGTTTTGAAAAATCTGGTTCTGAAACCTATTTTGACTCTGACACCTTGTCTGATGATACCCAAACTGAATCTGAAACCATATCCGATTCGGTTGTTTCAGACCATGGATCCACTCAGGCCTCCTCATACCCTGATGGCTTATTGACGTCAGACATTCCATCCTTAGAGACGGTTTCTGAATATGATGCCTCTTCTACCTTCGAATCGCTCTTTAGTAAGGTTTCATCCAGCTTAGATGTCACTGGTCAGGTTTCAAGTGAGGTAGCTCATTCTAGCTTCTCAGAAATTGCTTCGTCGGACTATCAGCCTCTGATTGAGAGCTCGATTTACCTGTCCATCCCAGAATCTTCACTTCTGGAGGTTTCCGCTAAATCAGGACTGGCTTCTGTTGACCAAAAATCCGGGTTCCCTTCAGGTTCAGAACCTTCCGATGCCGTTTCTGAGTCTCATACTCCAGTCTCTTCTGCTTCCGACTACTCGTCTGTTGCTGAAGAATCGTTCATTCCTGAAGAGTCGTCAGCTCCTGGGGTGTCTTCTTTTCCTGAGGTTTCTTCGGTTCCTAAGGTTTCGTCTGCTCCCGCTTCTGACTCAGAGTCTGAGTACTTCTCTGCCTCTGATGATGTTTTGGATATCTCTTCATCAGATGCTACTACGTGGGAATCGTCTGAACCGGTCAGCTCGTCATTCGAAGAGAAGCAATCTTCAGTGACTTCTTATGAAAATGAAATTGCATCCTCTCTTGGGGATATCTCGACACCAGTCGAGTCCTCCACTTTCGATGAGTCTTCCATTTTAGATGGGTCTTCAGCTTTGGATGCCTCATCCACTGAAGAGCATTTGTCTTCCAATTCAGCTACAGAACAACCCCTGGAATCTGAAAAAGCTTTTGAGTACTCTTCAAAACCAGCAGTCCCATCCTCGTCCGACTTCCCCTATGATGAAGCATCGTCATCAATTGAACCTGAGTATCTGTCTGGCTTTTCATCAGCTGTGCAAGATTCGTCCGCGTATGGCAGCTCTTCTGTTTATGAGAGCTCGTTATCTTACGAGTTCTCTTCCACTCCAGATTTCTCATCAGTCCCTGGACATTCATCTGTTTCAGAGTACTTATCAGCAGAGTATTCGTCTGCTACAGACTCTTCGGTTCCAGAATACTCGTCGGTTGAATCATCGCTTCCTGAGTATTCCTCAACATCAACTCATTCGACAATTGCAGAATACTCCTCGGCATCAGACATCTATTCCACTTCAGAATCTGAACTATACTCTTTGACATCAGCTTATCAATCAGATCCATCGGATGACGTTTCATTCTATTCATCTGCTGAGTACTCAGAGGCTTCGCAACCATCCACTTCTGACTTTTCATCACCAGCGGAGGCTTCCTCGGCTCCTACAGTGTCCTCTGAGTACTTATCGGCTCAGTTGTCGGTTTCAGATTATACGTCTCCCTCGGGAGAAATCTCAAGATCTTCAGAGTACTCTGAACCTGCCAGCCAGTCTGCACCTGAACCAACTTCCATGGCTCATGAATCGTCAAGCTACTCAGCTGAAAGTGAATACTCTGAGTTGGAGTTTTCTTCTGTTGAATCTGCGTCAGCTTGGTCTGCTCCAGAGGAGTCTTATTCTGAATCCTTATATCCAAAGAGCTCGTTCTTGTCTCATTTACAATCTGACATCGATGCAAGCAGTCACGCTTCCAAAACCCATGATGAATCATCCTACGAAACAGCTCAGAGCTCTTTTGATTTATCAGAGAGTAGCAGTACCTTGGTGGAGAATTCGATGACTGTGTCAGAGGAGGCTTCAGAATCCGATGTTCTGAGTGGATTCTTTAGTTACGAAAGCGCAACGGTTTCATCTACATTTAAGCCAGCTTCTTCAAGATTATCACAAAGCTACTACTCCGACCAGGCCTACGAAACCAGCAGCGAATTGCCTTTGTCTTCAATATTTGGTGGCTCTGAGTCTTTTACCTCAAGCGTCGCCTCTTCTGATTCATACCATTCCGGCTCCTTCGACAGCAAATACCAGCTGGTTTCACGACTGGAAGTTGAGTCTTCAGCCTTTGCGTCTTCAGCATACCCCTCTCAGGCTTCCTCCCTACACTATGCTGAGTCGCTGAGCCCTAGGGGTCCTTCGTCTGCTTCAGAAACCTCTGTTTTCGATGCTCTTTCCGAAGTTCTAACATCCAGCGATTTCATTGGTTCTGAGATTCTGAAAACCCTTGGCACTTCTGGATCCTCCTGGGCTTCACAGTCTGCAGAGACTAGTATTTTTGACTCGAGCTCATGGTCTGAGTCTCACTACGCTTCAGAACCTGCTCACTCTCTGGAAGTTCAAGAATCCTCCTTTGCACCAGTCTCAAGCGGTGGGGTTTCTGCCAGTGCCACAGAAAGCTCTGACCAAGACGGTTTCAGTTCCTCGGTTGCAATCGAGACTGGAGTTAGCAGTGAGACGTCTATATATCCATCTGACAGTGATTCAACATTGCCTTCAAGTGAGCCAGAATCGTCAGAAGTAGAAGATTCATCATCCTTCTCGACCTCAATCGCTGGTACACCTTTCACTTCAACTGAGTCCTCCACTGCACCAAGCCCTAGCTTTGACTCAGAACTGAGTGTGACTGGTGATGACCTGAGCAGCGATTTTGCATCCATTGGCGAACCATCCAGCTTCTTCACTTCTGAAGCCATTCCCAGCAGCAGCCTCGATGAAATTTCGGAGCCAACCCCTAGCGAGTCCTCCTTTTCATATGAGTACTCATCGACTTATGTGGAAGGGCTGAGCAGTTGGAGCCTGCTTGATAAAAGTACTTCGGCTGCAATCTCACAACCTGCCGAAACCGCATCTGCTGAAAGCTACGAGACTGATGACGGTTTTGAAACTCTGATTGCTGAGTCCTTGCAAACTGAAGATTTAAGCAGCATTGTTTCTAGCGAAAGCACCACCGAAGCTGTTTCAAGCTCGGAGTCCGACATCGCTGGATCTAGTCAAGGATCCTCAGGAACTGGAGACGAGAGTCTGTTCTTATCTTTTGAGAGTTTTGAAAGTTCGCTGACAGCTTCGGCTTTGACTTCTGAACCAGCTGTTTTGGAATCAGCATCTGAAACACCTCTTGCGTCCAGTATCCACTCGGACGATTCTGAGGAACGCTCTGCTTCAAATACTTTCGAGTCTGAATCAGCCGCTCACCTGTCTCTGTGGAGCACTTCCTCTGCTGATCCTTCTGAAGCAGAGAGTAGCGCTTATTCAGGTGCCCATGGCTCATCATGGATTCCTGATTCCAGCCTGGCAAGCCTGACTGTTCTATCAATATCCGTTGATCCTAGCTCCTCGGCATTATCTGAACCTGGATCTTATCAGAGCTCAGAAGCAGTTGTTTCCGAGGTGTCCTCGACAGTTGATGCTGTCTCAGATAGCTCTTCTGGTCCCGAATCCTCAGATTTGAGCTCAGATACACCAGGACCAAGCTCCTCTTACGGTTCCATTTACAGCGGTGTTTCCACTTCCAACGGCTTTGGATCTTCTGCAGAAGAGACATCTGTTCCTGAAAGCGCTGCTTTCCAGAGCTCCTCTTACTTGCTAAATTTTGCTCTGTCAAGTATTTACCAGGCAAGCAGCACTTCTGAAACTGAGTTTCAGGCTACTTCCAGCGATGCAAGCTTCACCACCGATTATGAGCAAGATTTGGAGGAACCAGGTACCTTGTCTGAATTTACCGCTCTTGAAACTGGCGCTGCTGAGTCTGAAACCGGCTCATCTGAGTCTGAAACAATCCCAGCCAATTCTTCGTATTCTAGCAGATTTGAATCATCTGCTACTGCCATTGAGTCGGGAACTGGTGTTCGTGGCTCTGAGACTTCGGACTATGCCCAAACTGGCTACCCAGAATCTCTGGCTTCATCAGCTTATTACTACTCCTCGGCTTTGACTTCTACACGGGATCCGGAAGCGTCTGAATTCGTTGCCAGCTTTGTTCCATCCTCGACTAAATCTGCTGATCACCACTCACGGACCTCTACCAATGCTTCCATTGAAGAGTCTTCAGTTGAAGATTCAGCTACCGACATTTCTGGCGGTGAATCTCCAGTCTCTGGGTCTTCGGCGTCTCTCAATGAGACCATGAGCATCGATCCTTCTGTCACCAAAGCACTGGCAAGTTTCACGGTAGCATCAAGCACTGAAAGTGCAGAGCTGAGCTCCTACGTACTGGGAGAGGCTACCTTGAGTGGAGAGGATAGGTCTACCATCGCTGACGCTTCTCAGGATTACCACACCTCTGAGACCACTTCGACTTTCTCGAGCTTGTCGGAGACAGAAACGAGCGAGTCAGAGATTCCATTTACAGGTACCTTCACAGATGAGCCTCTGAGGAGCCTTGATGCCACCTATGAATCTGCTGCCGCATCAGAGAGTGGAGAATTGACGTCGTCTCAGGAGTCGTTGGTTACTAAAGCTTCTTCGGGTGATTTGGATTCTGAAACATTGATCGCTTCAGAAACTCGGGAAAAATCTGACACTGCAGTTGCTGAAAGTTCCACTGAAGACGAGACAATCACCTCTGAGACGGTGGGCCTGGTTGAAATCAAGACTGATGCTGCTGAGACTACCACCACCAGTGATGTCAATAACGAGAGCTCCGTTGAAACTTCCGATGAGACCATCACTGTGAAGTCGGAAAAACTCTCATCCTCCATTGCAGGCTTGAAGAGCACCAGCACATTGACCCTGGACTCCACCACCGATTCTTTCACTCACAAAAGCACACTCGCTTCTGATATTCCAACTGCAACGCAAACCGCCACGTCGGCTGCCTTGACTACGTCCAGCTCTTCCGAATCTGAGACAGACGCTGAAACAACTGAATCTGATCATGCTTCGGAAACTTCTACTGCCGAGAACGGTACTACCATAACCTCCAATTCAATGTCTCTCCATACATCTACCAGTGTGAGTGGTTCAATGAGCTCTACAGTGCCCATCACAAGCTCAATTACAACTGTAATACGAGTTACCACCATTGATGGATCTGAAGCTGTCTCTGTGACGGAGACGGTTCCATGTGAGACTGACTCTGAAGGAAAGATCACTGCTTCGACAACTGAAACATATTCCACCGGACCATTAGACAAATCTAGATCGACTGGTAAGGATGATCAATACGGAGACAAAACATCTTCTACTGAACGAGCCTCAAAGTCTGAATCGACTGCTACAGCTGCTACGTCATTTACGTCCAAGGACTCTCTGGCTGCTCCTTACGACACTTCAAAGGAAGCGGAAAAAGCTGAATCCATCAAACCCACAAGTATCGCCGGCGTCCTCTTCACATCCACAAATAGCGATACCACAACGAAAACAATTGGATCTCCCGACGATAAAAATTTTACTGGCTCAGCAGCACCACAGTCGGATATCGAATACCAATCCGTTGATCACGAAAAAGCACACCAAACCACAATAGATGAAGAGGCCTACGAGACTGATGCTCCTCATTTCACAGCAGGCACTTTACAAATAACCTCCCTCGCAAGCGAATCCAAACTGAGAGCCTCGCTCGTTACCAGCTACACCAAACTGCTGCAATCTTCTGAAGTAGCGGCTGCTCCTATGGAAGCTGGTGCCTCCAACAAAAGCTTCAAGGCTTTCTTGATTTTCCCAGTTCTTGCGTCAATTCTTTTCTAAAGCTGGCTTGATTCCAGCATCTTTCGATGATACCCCTTGATAGACGACCCTCGGGTCAGGTTACGATATAGATTACCTTTGAATTTACGCTATTAGTTTGCGCCAAGCGCATCTCGTATATGTGCCTCTGAACCAGACAAGTGGCCTATATACCGAGGATCAAATGTCTAATCTGCAATGTAGTTACTTCTTCGCCAAGCATTGCAACCGTTGAATCGTAAAGTGAACTCTCTAGTCTGATGCGCTGTGCAACATTTGCATGAATACCAAAATAATTCTTTGTTCATGATTCGGATGAGAGGGCAGATTTTTGTCGATGAGAGTCAGGCTAATGATGCTCATTCATCATGGCGAAGACGAAAATGCCATTTGACTGCTTCAACCAATGAAATTCTGCTCAAGAGCCGCTCTTCTTCTTAGAATTAGCCCAAAAAATTTATATTTGAGCTTTTTGAAATTTTTTTTCAAATGTTTCCGATTTTTAAGCTTGCTCTGAAAATTGTCATTTGCGTCTCTGGTCCTTTACCGCACAACGGCAACAAAATTGCAAGTCGCATGTATTTCTCATGCAAGGCTAACAATACCGTAATCCTGTAAAAATAGTAAGAAAAAAAAAAAAAAATAAGGGTAAAGCAAAACACAAGCAATTCGGCCTGCTCTAGTGAAATTAACTTGTAGCTGGTTATCTCGGTTTCCGTTGAGCACGGCCAGATGAAAAAAAAGTCCGGTGTATCATGTCGATTTAGACATTGGTTTACATGGGAAATGGCAAATAACATGTCAATTTTTTTTTTTTTTGAAACTAATCGCTCAATTCTGAAAGAACGTCCTTCCTACAGCTACAATCATTGAAACGTTTATGCTAGGCTAAACGATGGTGCAGAAAGCATGGCTCTGCTCTTTTCTGGTGACATCGTCCTTCTCACCAGCGTACTTTTTGATAATGATCGTCTCTTCACCAGATCCCTCTGGGTGGTACCACTCCAAGTACTCGAGCTGCTCATTGTACTTGACCTCGCCGGAAGTGGCATAGATGTCGTTGTAGTTCAACTCAGGGAAGTGCCATTTTGGGACGTATATTACAGTAGGAGCCTTGGAAAAGCCTGACTGGCCCTTGACATCAATGGTGAGTGAATACTTGGACTTCTTGATGTCAAATTCCACATCCTTAGGAGCACCCTTGTGAGTCACCAAGAAGGGTCTAAGAATAGCACTAGGGGCACGAACGCCGTCTTGAGATGGGTAGCAGTTCTTGATACGCTCCTCGTTAGACTCACCCTTACCGAGATTCTTTCCTTGATCTTCAGGCGACCAGAAAGCGAAATCCTCGTTGTTCCAGTGGTCGCCATATTCGTGGCTGTTGATAGCACAGTATGACCAGTAGGTGTGGTGCAAGCCCAGGTTCTCCAAACCGTTGGCAAATGCGTCCAAGGCAGCAGTCTGTGAAGTGTACTTGTGGTCCTTGTAGGCCTTCTTTCTGTCCATATCAAAAGGAATACCGGTTTCGGTCATGAGTGCTGGAATGTTGCCCAATCTCTGCTTACCCTCCTCAACAATGAAGCGGAACTGCTTTTTGAGACAGTTACGGATAGCTTTTTCACCAACAACAACGCCCAAGGATGGGTGGGCGTACTGACCCCTGTAGATACCCAAAACGTCAGCGTTGAAGTGCTCGTTCCATGTCTTCAACAAAAGCGTCATGTTGTCGTAGAAGTGAGGCGCAAAAATGGTCTTGTCGTCAATAACACCTCTCTTGTCGCCGCTGAGATTTGGTGGAGGCGTGAAGATAGGTGGCTGGATAAGCATGAAGAAGTCCTTGTTGATCTCCCTCACCAGCTTCTTGTAGGCCAAGTAGAAGTCCACAAAGAAGTTAGCAAGGAAGAACTCCATGTCAAGCTCTTTAGGAGCCTCCTTACCGCCAAGGTAAGAGGAGATTTTGGAGGCGTCGTTGAAGTAAAATGGCTGGAGCAATTTACACTGTCTCTTGCCAAATTCGAGTCTTTCCTCTAAAGGCTGGTCGTGGAGCTTATCCCAGTCCACAGACTTGGACCACTCCCAGATCTTCAAATCAGAGAAAATGCACTCGCCAGGGGTCCAGCCCGAACGTTTCCAGCCATAATGGGCGTCGTATTTAGCAGCCTCCTCGGCAGTAAGCCACGCTCTCTTGCCCTTGGGGTCCACCACCTGGGTGCCCTCCTTGACAGGACCAGTAAGCGTGATGGTGTACTTCTCCACCTCGACTGGAATGCCCATGCCCAAAAGCACGCTTTGGAAAAACGTAGGGGTGGTTCCCAAAAGGATGGCCTGCTCCGCTGGAATCTTACCCAAGTCAGGATGTCCCACAAGTCCCACCGAGGGTTCGTTGATAGACTCGAAACCCAAGAGAGTGCCGTCCTCGACAATCTCAGGAAGCGCTTCCACAATTTTTTTGGACAAGTACGTCAAGGCGTCCTGGTGGTGACCTTGAAGGAAGGTCTGGATATCCACACCGTCCACCTGAAGATGAGGGAAGTAGGTTTTTCCGGCAAAGAACATGGTGAACATGACCTGGTTGGCCAAACGGCTGTAGTTGGTGGGCCAGAACATTCTGGGGTAGAAGTCTGGGTTGGTGGGCTCCTCGAAACGGGCATCGTTGTGGCAGATGGCGGCTTCGGTAGCTGAAAAATTTGTAGGTTGAAGACCAGCAGCGTAGAAGGTCCACAAAGGAGCACCAGAACCGCCAGAGTAACGAGACCAGACGTCCTGGTGGCTCTCTAAGAAGACGTAAATTCCGCCGACCCTGTGGACGATCTTGAGCATCTCGATGGTGTAGTTGACGAAATCGTCGTCGTACTTGCCTGGACCCTCGTGCTCAATGGCCTCCCAAGTAAGCACGTAACGAACAGTGTTGTAGCCCCAGCTCTTGATGCGTTTCCAGTGCTCCTCGGCCTCTTCCAACGGGAAAGGCCTTCCAACGAAACTGACCTTGTCACCTTCGAAAAAGACGTTATCGGCTTCCAGGGCATTTCCACCATAAGTTGGCAGGAAAGGCTTAACAGGAAGCTTCATGCTATTATCAACATTGATACCCTTGAGGACCCTTTTACGACCCAGCGAGTCGATGAAGTCGCCATCCACAATCTTCAACTTCTCACAGGGCAAGATAGAAGAAGAGGAGTTTTCTGCAGCAGGAATAGGCTTACTGGCGTCAAACTGGTCTCTGAGGGGCTTGACGCCAGCCTTGGAAAAGTCTGGAGGGGGAGCATACAAGCTCAAAGTGTTTTCCAATATTTCCTGGGAAGAGCTCATGGTAAAAGTGAAGAAAGTAGAAAGAAGTAGGCTGGACGCTGCTTTATACTAGACGACGCATGTACCGAATCTGTAGAGCCAATGGGTCAAGGTTCTTGACCAGAAGGAAGAGGCAATACGCGCTGGACACTTCCGGAGCGGGGCAGCTCAAGAGGGTTTGTTTTCATGGATGTGGAGTGCTTTTGGCAAGGTGTTGGAGGATGTGTAGGTGTCTCGGCTAAATGTGAATAAATCCGAGAGGTGACAGCGGGGTTTTGGGAAAAGGCGGGCAACAAATGCGGTTATTTTGCTTTCATAAGAGGGCTTTGAATGTGCCAGAAGCACAGCAACGGGTGTATTTATCCGGAAGCATCGAAGAAGAAGGTCTCCGGAGTTTACGCAGGGTTTTGAGACACCGCAATGCGTCAAGGCTCATACTCGGAAAAACCGGTAAACACCGGATATAGAAGACCAGCTGGCTGTTGTGAAAGCGTTATTTCTAAACTTCTCGCGACTTTCCAGGACTTGCTGTCTGCATTGATTTCGTAAAAAGGACTTGCATTCACACTAAGCGAGAGCCCCACGTTCAGCCTCACAGCTTTGTATCAGCCTCAACCAAGCCGCAACGGTGCACTGCAGCAAATTCACCGAAACACAAGTTTGAACTAAAGTTTTGAATTTAAGGAAGCAACTCGCATCGTTGTTCCGACGGCACAGTCCGGATAAATTTGTCCCATTTCTGTTGCCATCACAGGATTAACCGCAAAATGTCCAAAGTCAAACTTTGGCTCCGTCAGACGTGCAGGCCCGAGCTCGGCAATGCTCTTTGGAAACATTTCTGCAAGACAGGTTAATTTGATGCAGTGAAGGAAGACGTACCCCACCTCTCTCCACGTCTCTCTATACATTGAGAAATGTTCATGCATTTTGTGTAGTGGGTCCATTTGTAATTCTACTCATGGTAATATAAGGACATTTAATTCGACATTTCATGTGTTATGCCTCTCGGAGCCCCAATGGACCATTGTTCACTCTAAGCGAGAAATGTCAATGCAGCTTGCTCCACTCAATGCAGCGTTCCAACCTTGGCAAAACACTTCCATGCACCTGACACCCCACTTCGAGCCAATTGGGCTCAAAAGCAAGGTTATGTTGCTCCACCTTCCTGCCTCTTTTTCTGCGTCCACTTCTAATTGGCATTTTTGAACCAGCTCGGACCTCGTACTTGTAAAATTCTGCTCGAGAGGTTACTTTTGGCGGCGTAGGCATAACTGGCCAACTCCACGCCTCGAACGCAGGTAGTGGCCTAGGACTCATATAAGCCCGTGTATCTGGCATGAACGACGAAGAAAATCAATGAAGTTCCAGTCAACACCTATCGAGGACATCGTTGGAAAAGCAATTGCAGAGGTCCTTCCTGACCATGAAAAGCCTTGGTATAGGGTTAGGCATCTCTTGATGCTCAACTTAATTTTACTTATTCCGCTTCTTTCGGCTGCAACGCACGGCTACGATGGCTCTTTGATGAATGGTCTCCAGTCGATGGAAGAGTGGAGAGAAGAATTTGGGCACCCTAAAGGAACGATGTTGGGTTTGGTAAATGCCGGCCAGAGTATCGGTGGTGTCATAGTTCTTCCTTTCGGTGGCTATCTTTCAGATACACTCGGCAGAAAATGGACTTTGATTATTGGACTCACTGGAATCATCATTGCAACGGCAATCCAAGCGTCTGGTCATGTTCTTGGACAGCTCATTGCATCCAGATTCATCGTCGGTTTTGCTAGTGTTCTAGCAGCTCAACCGGCCCCTTTGCTTGTGGCTGAATTGTCATATCCGACACTTCGAGGAAAGATGACCTGCTTGTACTGGGAATTTTTCTATGTTGGTGCCATTTTGGCATCCTGGTCCTGTTTCGGATGCTCGGGAAGGGGTGATTCTTGGGCATGGCGTATTCCCTCTATACTCCAGGGCGCTTTTCCTGTCATTCAGCTTACATTTTTGTACTTTGTTCCTGAGAGTCCAAGATGGCTTGTCTCCAAGGGGAGAGTTGATGAAGCAAGGGAGATCTTGGTCAAGTTTCATGCTGGTGGCGACGAGGAAAGTCCTCTTGTCAAGACTGAACTCCTTGAAATCTCTGCTGCTTTGGAGATGGAAAGCACGGCAAATCAAAGCACATGGAAGGCTTTGATTGCTACGCCTGGAAACAGAAAGCGTACATTTATTGCAGTAACCATGGGCGTCTTTTCTCAATGGAGTGGAACTGCCGTTGTCTCCTACTACTTCACGTTGGTGCTCGACACAATCGGTATCACGTCGTCTTCCATGCAAACGTTGATCAACGGATTTTTGCAGATTTTCAATTTCGTCTTTGCTACATTGGCTGCGTTGATGGTTGACTTTTTTGGAAGGCGGTTTCTTCTCTTGTGGTCAGGTGTGGGAATGCTCATATCGTACATTATATGGACCATCTGCTCCGCTATATTTGAACAGACAGGCTCTGTCGCCGCTGGAAGAACAGTCGTTGGTTTCATCTTCATTTTCTTTTTCCACTACGATATCGCCTACACCCCATTGCTTTTGGGATATCCTACAGAAATCTTCCCCTTTTCTATGCGTTCAAAGGGTGTCACTCTCGTTCTCGCAACGGCCTCTGGATCTTTGGTCATCTCGTCATTCTGCAACTCCATTGCCATGGATAATATTGGTTGGCGCTACTACATTGTCTTTTGCGTCATTCTTGTGTTCGTTGTGCTAAACACATACTTTTTCTATCCAGAAACCAAGGGATACTCCTTGGAAGAAATTGCTGTTTTGTTCGATGGCAGAAAGCCCGTCGATTTGGAGGATCTGAGCCGCTGTACCGTCGATCACATCGAAAGGGATGAATTAGAAGCGCTGCTGTCGAACAAGAAGAATGTCCAAGTCGAGCATTTGGAGACCGTCAGTGGGTCCAGCTGATCAGTAAGGCAGAATTATCAGCGAGGTACTATATACTCAAAATATGGACACCTTGAGCTATTAAGCTCTAAACCTGGTAAATTGATGTTCTTACTGGGCTAAATATGGTTAAATCGGAGATAAGCCATTTCGTAAGTCTCGCTTGCGCGGCTACATAATTCGACAAAGTTGCACAAAACGCTGCTGTTGTATGCAACGCGAGTCTGCTACATGGTATGCATTTTTTAAACCATGCTAGAATTTCACAAAGCTTTATGCTTCAGTAGACGTGATATTGTACCACATCGAATGATGGCTAGGCAAAAGTTGCATTGATATCCACCCCACTGTCATTCTCTCTAGAAGGCTATATGGAACATCTCTTCAAACGTCGTTTAATTATACTGGAATCTTCATCGCTACATTTTCTCATCTATTATCAACCTTTAACTGTAGCATCCAAATCTCTTGTGTCACTTCAAGCGACCTATTGTTAAATCCGGCCAGTGCTATGTTGGTGGTACTTGCTTCCAGCATTACTTATAAATACAAAAGTATTGGTCAATTGGCCAGATCCTAGTTCTTAGCTCAACATAATGACATTTCACAGAAGTTTGGAGCTATCTCAGCTCAGGTTGGATGCTTAATGCACTGAGAATGCTTTTAGCTAATTCAATTTACAAAATCCTTGATTGAACTATCAATATCAACTTCTCAGGAGTCGTCACAACTGATGCCCAACACTCAGATACATTTTCTTGAAACTGAAGAGAGTATTGACGCTGACTCGTGGGGCACCAACTCCAGAACCAGGCTATTATTGCTCCTTTTTTCACTTGCTGGAATGTAGATTCCTAATATAGAAGGTGCCATTAAGATTTCTCCACAAATTAGTCCAAGCCGTATTTTGACTTGTTGCGGTTTGAAAATACTGATGGCATTTACAATGAAGACCTTTGCCGTGCAATGCAAACTCACTCTTTATGAGTGGGGTAACAAGCTGCGATCTGCATTGACAAGATAGGCGTTATGATAGAAGTCCCTGAGGGCGTTTTTGCCCAAGGCTGCAGTATCAAAGTTCACGATCTTTTCCCAAACAGGAAGCCCATCTGATTTCATGCAAGATATTGAAATTTGAAGCTCCGTAGCTTATCTTGAAAAGCTCCATAGAGCTGTCCAATTTGATGTGGATTTCCGCTATTTTTCTTGAGGTATACGTATTGATCTTGGCGTACTACATTCGATGATAGGTTTCATTGTTGTCCGATTATTTGAGTATGCACGATCGAGGCGATTTAGCATTACACTATAGTGACTTTGGCCAAAATTCGGCTTGTGCCCCACTTCCTTCAAGTACGGCCCCACAAAAAGCAGGAGCATCAAGCCGATCATGGCGCCTAGCTAATCAAGGACCTCACCACTGCACGGCGTTTTGGCAAGGGTATAAAAGTGCTCTAATTTGTCTATATCATTTGCAACCTACCGGAAAATCATGGGGAAGGAAGATACAGCTGCTTTGGAAAAGCCAGATGTTTCTCACATCGAGAGCAATGTTGAAAGTGAGACGAGAAACGAGTTCACCATCGAAAAGCCCGACCTGTTGAAAGAATACTCCGAGGAGGAAATCGACAACTTTCACAAAAAAATCACTCGCAAAGTTGACTTGCGCTTGATCCCCATGTTGGTGCTTCTTTACATCATGAATTATCTTGACAGGAACAATATCGCGAGTGCAAGATTGGGCGGGCTTGAAGAAGACTTGAACTTGGTGGGCAATGAGTACCAGACGTGTATCTCCATCCTTTTCGTCGGTTACATCCTTATGCAAATACCCGCTAACATGTTCTTGAACAAGTTCAAAAGACCATCTATATTCATGGCAGCCATTATGGCCGGATGGGGAATAATTTCGACTTGCACTGCCGCTGTTCAAGATTTTGGTGGTTTGTTGGCTATTCGCTTGATGTTGGGTTTTGTGGAGGCTGGCTTCTTTGGAAGTGCTCTTTATGTCTTGTCCTGTTGGTATACAAGAAAGCAGCTCAGTTTCAGAAATTCCTTGTTGTACTCGGGATCCTTGCTTTCTGGTGCATTCTCTGGACTCATTGCTGCAGGTATTATCGATAACATGGACTATCTCCACGGGTGGAGATCTTGGAGATGGTTGTTCATCATCGAAGGAGGAATAACTGTGGGGATTGCCCCATTTGCATATATCGTGTTGCCAGACATGCCCCACAACTCCAAGATGTTATCTGATTTCGAGAAGGATGTGCTTTTGTACAAAATCAGGTGTGAAACAGGTCAGGATGATTCCGATGAGGAGAATCAGGAAACATACTGGGGTGCATTCAAGCTTGCCGTTTCTGATATCAAAGTTTGGGCTTGTACCGGTATTCTCTCCTGGTTAGTTTCTGCCGCTGGTGTTACCAATTTCTTCCCTTCAATTGTCGAAACCTTACAGTTTGACCGAGTCATCACCTTGTGTTTGACAGCACCGCCATACATTGTTGCTGTTATCACCACATTTCTCTGGGCCCTTCACGCCGATAAAACTGGTGAACGATTTTGGCACGTTGTTGGCCCGATGATCGTTGCGTTGGCTGCCTTCATTATTGCCGTCTCAACATTGAACACCGGTGCAAGATACTTTTCCATGGTGATCATGGTTCCCGCAATATACTGCTCATTTACCACGATCTTATCATGGATGTCCAATTCTTGTCCTCGGCCACCGTTGAAGCGTGCAATTGCGCTTTCGTTGATGAACTGTTTGTCCAATTCGGCCTCTATCTGGAACGCTTACTTGTATCCTTCCTCCGCAGAACCCCGTTACACCGTTGCCTTCACCTGTAACTGTGTATTCATTGGCCTTGCTATCGTGTGTGCTGTAGCGTTGAGGTGGAGATTGCAGGTTTTGAATAAGAGAATCGAACAGGGCACCATGAACTGGGAGAAGGATCTCGGTAAGGGCAACGATGGTTCTGAGATCCACGAGGACTTCAGGTTTTTGATTTGAGCCTTGTCAGAGCGTTCCTTTCTGATTTTCCAAGTGACAACCGTTAAAACCATAAAACCAGTCATGAGATTATTAGCCACAGAATCCCATACTAATCGTATTTTTCATTACGGGGTATCATTATAGACGCTCAATCAAATTGTCCTCTTGTCCTTCTTAGACTCAAGTAGCAGATCGAGCTATTTTTGAGTGAAGAATTCATCATACTCTGGTGTCCAGCAACTTTAGCTTACCAGTAACACGCATAATATTGTCTGATAGGCACACAAGACCACGCCGAGTATGTGTAGCTTGGCAGGATTCTGGATATTTTTCCCTGCGTGGTTTCAGCCTTTTCCACATGCTCGCTCCAAGGTACATATTTCCGGATTTACCTGGATGATTTCGATATAAAATAATAATCAGAGCATGAATTTCGTGGTATCACCATTATGGAGCCTTCGTATCTCACATGCTGAACAAACTGGTTGCTCAGAATGTCCACACTGAAAAATTCCATACTACGTCTTCAAGCCATATAAACAGCCTGATTTTCTAGATGCGAAGAAAATTCCGTAAGTTTTTCATAGCTTTGCTCTTGCGCCGCTATTATGGTACTACGTCTTTTTCGCGATAACGCTCTCAGTGCAAGAAGTACTTTACATGAACGATGCCAAGCTTCGTTCCCAGAGTCCCCTACCAACGTTGACCAAATTAAAAAGATAAAGTTGATCAAATGAGAATTCAAAATTGAATATGTGTGTTTTGGAGAAATTTCTGCCTGTTTGCTGAAAATCCCGCTGATATCGTGCTGCAAAGCAAGTGGTACACACGCGTGAGGTGTTGCCATGAATTTACTTGGAAAGCTGCATTCAGGTTCTCTGAACTGTATGAAATGGTCTTTGACAATACCCATTGAGGGGGCAGTGTTTGTAACTTTTCAGGTGGTCGTCACGCCTCTCCAAGGCTTCGAGACTCGGGATGGATCAAGATGCACCAGTTTTAAACAATTCCTTCTGCACCTTCCCCAGGTTTATTGGCCAAGTCCTGATACTGGTCTAATTTAAGATGTACCTCCATGGCTCGTTTGAAAGTTGCAGTCAGATCAGCATCGAGAATAGATCGAGATCATCGAGCATAAGAAGTTCAGAGAGAATAAGGACAGGATCCATCAAACTCAATGTCCCAAAAGAGCCCAAGAAGAAGAGCTCAAGCCCTTTTGGAAAGGTAGCCTCCAGAGTCAGCGAGGAAGTATCGCAAGACGATCTAGGAGACCCCAATGACGAAGGGCTTCGCCAAAAACGCTCAAGAAGTGAAAAGAGTGAACCACAAAACGATCAGGACGACGAAAAGGCCCCCACACAAGATAGACCACCCACAGTCGAAGACCTAGAGTGGGACAGCCCGGACGATAAAGGAAATCCTCACAATTGGTCGAATTTGAAGAAATGGCTCATCACGTTCACCGTGGCATTCGACTGCCTTTGTGTTGCCTTAGGCTCGTCGCTTTATGGCGAAGCTGTACCAGATTTGATGGTGGAAATGGGTATTTCACAACGACTTGGTACTGCTGGCGTGACATTCTACCTTATTGGTTTGGCAATGGGCCTGGTAATTGCTGCACCGATGTCTGAAATACTCGGTCGAAGGTTGATTTACCTTATCTCGTTGCCTGTTGGTATGCTTTTCATCATGGGCGTTGGCCTCGCGACGAATATTGGAACTATTCTCGTCTTGCGGTTCTTTTCTGGACTTTTCAGCTCGCCGCCAATGTCTTTGGCTGGTGGAACCGTGAGCGATTTGTGGAGCAATGATCCAGCTCAATTGGCCGTAGCAATGGCGGTCTTTTGTCTCGCTCCATTTTTGGGTCCAACAATTGGTCCAATTATTGGCGGGTTTGCAGTTAATGAACAAAGCTGGGAATGGACTCAGTGGGTGCATCTTATGTTTTGCGGCGCAGTCTATCCTTTTTTATTTTTGATCCCAGAGACTCTCGAACCTACGATTTTAAGACGGAGAATGATCAAAAGAGGGGTTGAGCTCGACGAGCCGGACTTGGATTTTGAATTTGTGAAGATGGTGGTCACGGTTTTCCTCATCAGGCCATTCGAGATGTTGGTGGTGGAGCCAATCATTTGCTTCACGTCAGTTTATGTTGCATTCGTCTTTGCCGTGTTATTTGGTTTCTTCCGGGCGTATCCCATAATTTTCGGAGATTTGTACGGAATGGAACGTGGAATTTCAGGCTTACCATTTATTGGCGT
The DNA here is from genome assembly GCA_026585945.1 of Candidozyma vulturna. Taxonomy (NCBI): domain Eukaryota; kingdom Fungi; phylum Ascomycota; class Pichiomycetes; order Serinales; family Metschnikowiaceae; genus Candidozyma; species Candidozyma vulturna. The sequence continues at coordinate 2,047,115 of CM048829.1, forward strand.
TGCCGTTGGCTTGGTCATTGGCGTTTTTGGATTTGTATGGTTTGACCGTATCTTCTTCCATCCAAAAAATAAGGATGGTACAAGGGGCAGACGTGACGAGAATAATGAACCTATAATATTTGCTCCGGAGGCACGTTTGACCGTGGCAGCTATTGGCTCACTTCTCATGCCAATAGCCCTATTCTGGCTCGCCTGGACATCTAGAGAGTCGATCCACTGGATTGTGCCGACATTGGCTGGTGTGCCATTTGGATTCGGCTTGCTCTGGGTATTTTTCGGAATCGTGCTTTACTTTTCCCTGACATTCCCTCCGCAATGTCTTGCATCTGCTTTGGCTGCAAACAGTGTTTTGCGCTACACTACAGCTTCTGTTTTTCCGCTTTTCATCAATGACATGTACGAAGATTTAGGGATTGATTGGGCAACTTCTGTATTTGCATTCATCACCTTGGCAATGTTGCCCGTCATCTTGGCACTATACAAGTTCGGTGACAAGCTCAGGCAGTACTCGAGATACAGCTTTGAGGCTGAGGATCGAAGAGAGCAGGCTGAGTTGGATGCTCAAGACTCTTTCGAGGATGACTCTGATCAGCTGTCAAGTCCGCTGGGTAAGTTTTATGGAGAAGCTGGTTCTTCTTTCAATCGTTCTTCCAAGACAGCAATGGAACCAGACGTTTCCAACAAGGTATGAGGGTTTTGATAAACTTATCTCACTTAGACCATAGACGCTGTTGTGTTGCCCCATGGTACACAACAACTTTTCTCCGAGTACCAGGAATAGCATGGTTCCAAAGCTGTTCACCTACTCAGATCACAGCTTTCCGCCCTGAAAATCGTACAACTTACCCAAAAGGTCCTGATCGGTGGTGGGCCTCTCAACATAAACATTGTGATCGTTATAGTTGCAATCGCCACAATACATCCCAAAGGGCTCCTCTGTCTTTCCCACACAATCGGCAAAGACATGTGGCAAGACATCTTCGATATTCTCACCGGGTGCTTTCAAAGTGTTCGCATACTTGAAGTTTGTGAATAAGACATTCACGCCTCCAAGATGATCCACCTCAACAGTGGCAGTTATATTCAACTCCTGGGCACATCTCGCGACTTCTAACTCGATATCTGAGGTTACAGGACTTTCTACACTGTAGGTGCCATCGTCAAGTATTTCGATATCATTTGCCAAGACACTGGTGATAAATATAGATGAAAGTAGCGCCAATGTGAACCTCATTTGATCCGGATGTGATTCATGAAACACCAAGAAGCTCTTGTATATATATGTACTATACAGAAAACCGAACCTGGTGAGTGGCAATCCGCCAAGAGTCCTTGTTGTGAGCTCTTTCTCCATTATCATCATGTACGAAGAAAAGAAGACAATGCTCGCCAATGTTGCTGGATGATATATAGTCGAAGAATGGGTGGCATCTCCACATCTTGGTCAATTCTTCAGAGTGGATCAACTACGAGTAAAGATCATACTCTAGACGGATCTGCTTAAGGTGGGGCCCCGGCTCCTATTCTTGTATCACTACATATTCTCACTTTGAAGTCATTCTTGAATGATTACAGAACAGAGGATTAGTGGAACGATGATGAGAGAAGGCCTTCGTTCACAATGCGGTGACTTGCTTTCAACAACCGTTGACCAAGTTGTCCATCACATATGCATCAACATCTTTCAACTTCTTTGTCGCTGTATCGTTTCCAAGCATTTTCTTCGCTTTGCCGCCATTGGTGTATTGTATTTCTCCATTGCACACCATGCCTATTTTTTAGCCCACGAGCTAATACCAAGCCAGTTGGACTGAAGCATGAATGGGAAATGCTGCAATTTTAGGTACACATCCACCGACTTACACTCTCGAAATGGAAACTTTAGTTTAAATCACGTTTTCGGTTCTCTTCTCTTGAATCCTCTTCAATCTCTCCATGTACTTTGCATTCCCAAAATCAATGTCTATCTCCCATGGCTTTTCAGCCTCACTATATTCTCGATAACTGACCCCTTCGACGGGTTCCAAGCCATACAGTTTCAATCGTCTCACGGTCTCGTCCACATCATAAAGCAAAGTTATCTCGTTAGTTCTGTGGTCATCCAAAGCGATACGTTCATCATCACCAGTTTCGTTCACATAGATCAAATACAACACACCTGGTGAGTGTTGTGGGGTTTTCAAAATGACACTGGTGGCCAGGACATATGACTTCAAGTCTTCTTCTTCAAACGTCATTATCGACAATGGTGCCAGTCAATGGTTTAAGCTCAAGGGGTAGGCTTTATCCACGGAGGACTTATCTCGTGAAAAACGTGCATATGCGACTCAGGCGGTGAGTGGCTATCAGGATAATCAGCCGCTCTGACCTGCAGCCATCATTTGCGCCTCACTATTGACAGGTATTTGACGCATCCTTGCATGCGAAATACAGAATTGCCACCCCCGATATCGGGGTCTTCAAAGTTCTTTAAGTATTCCAGCTGATGCACCGTATATTTTTCAATGTGATTCTCGTGTTCTCGGCTCTTCATATTGTAATCATAGTATGTTATGAGAGGCGTTATCGAGATCTTACCCAAATAGTCCCGTAGCTCCTGAAAATACGAAGCACATGCATTGGCTCACTTTGCGTTATCATCATCCGCAACACGGGCTTATTGTTTGTTAACAAAATGTTATTTAGATGAGACATATCGATAACAGCAATTGTTTTATACGTTAATTCAAGTACCCCCAAGTTATCATGTCAAAATGCGCCTCAAAAAATGTCTCTTGTTTTCGACAATAAATAGAGGTCTTCGTGCATGATCAGTTTGAAAACCAATTTTTTGACGATGTTTTTCACAAAAATTCTTCCCATCTTGCTCCTTACTTTTTGGGGCTTTGCTCAAGGTTTCGAGGAGATCGATTTGATTGCATATATCAAGTCTACGACGGTGGATTTGCGTAGTCCTGAATTTGCGCCAGGGGTATTCTATATGGTATACTTGACCGAAAACGATGGTAACACTGAGCCAATTGCTTTGGACAACCATATCACCAATCAGGTAACTTTGATCTATGATATCGACGAAACTGTTTCACGCATACAGAGCTATGGACTAGAGCCTGTGGAAGGGGTGAGGTACCGTGAAATCTATAATGACGAATTTGACGTGGGAATCGATTTCGATCTTTTGAATACCTTACCGATGGGAACCTCCAAATATCTTGAGAAGATACGCAAATCTGATGACTAATTTCCACAACTGGAAATCATGTGCTGCTTAGGCTATTCTAAGAGTCAAAAAGAACCTCCGAACAACCAGAACAATTCTATAAAGATACCATAGTACTCATTGCGTATGTAGCTTTAAACAGCAAGCCTCTTTTCAACTCTCCACCGATGTGTGAGCGAATTTGAAATTGACATCAAGGCTGTTCCCAGCAGCAACGTCTTTGCGCTCTCCCCAGTTTCCTCCAGAGATGGATACGGATTTTTACTATGGGAGGTTTGCACTCATTAATAAGAACCTGGTAATGAGATTTCAGCCCGCATAGGGTGTTTTTCAGCACGAGCGAGTCGGCCTTATACATTTTCGCCCTACGGTGAGCTACATTTCGGAATCAATATGTCAAAAAATTATATTGAAATGAAAAGCAGGTGGTTCTGTCATCAGCGGTGCACCAATCCATGGAGCAAGGAGCTCAGATCCTCCAACAAAACCAGCGGAACATCAAACTCCTTAATCTGCCCGTCTTCCAAGCCCAAGACCTTGTCCAGATCCAACACCGTCTCGGTTCTGTGAGCAATTGTGATCACCGTCTTACCAACACCTTTCTTGGTGATCACTTCCCGCACAAGCTTCTCCGTTTCGAGATCCACAGAAGCGGTGGCTTCATCCATAAGCACAATGCCAGAGTCCTTGAGAAGTGCCCTAGTCAAACACAAAAGCTGTTTCTGGCCTCCAGAGAAGTTGGATCCTTCTCTCCAACCTTGCTGTCTAACCCACCAAGAGACTCAACTAATGACTTCAAATGGGAATCTGCTAATGCATCCCAAATAGCATCGTTTAGGTGCTCGCCCAAAGGATCGATGTTTTCACGAATGCTGCCCACGAAAAGCAAGGAGTCTTGTGGTATGATGCCAAGTCCTGCTCTGAGATCCTGGAGCTGAACGTCTTCTACATCAATACCACCAATGAGGAGTCTGCCTCCGGTGGGTTTGAGCATCCTGAAAAGAGCGAGAACGATACTGCTCTTTCCGGCTCCGGTTCTGCCGACTATGCCGATTTTCTCGCCTGCCTTGATGGTCAAGTTGAGGTTCTTAAGCACTGGCTGTTTGTCGTCCTCGTATGTTGCAGAAAAATTCTCGAATACAATATCGCCCGAGGGCCAGCTAGACGGAGTTTCCACTTTCTCCCTGCGGTTCTCTTCTGGTTCCAAATTGACATACTCCAAGCATCTTTCCACAGGAAGGAACTCGGAGCTCCAGCCGGAGTGAATTCCAAGTAGCAGTCTAAGACCGCTGGCTACCTGCTCGGCATAACCCAAAACGAATCCGACAAGGCCACCAGAAACAGCGGTTCCACCCCAAAGAACAAAGTACAACGCGCAGGCTAGCACAATGGCCGAAGTGAAGAACAGAAGCCTTACAGAAAGCCAATCGTCCAGCAAGCTCGACAACAAAACGGTCTGAGCCTTGAAGTCACTAGCTACATGTTGCCTTTGAGCAAAGTAGTCAATCCTTCCGTAAGCTCTGATAGTTTCTGCACCGACGTACGTCTGTTGAGCAATTGAGGTTATAGGAGCTCTTGATGCCAGGCCAAGCTTGAAAAACTGTTTTTTAACTGCTGAATGGGTACTTTGGTAGAAATGGATACCGAAACCGACAAGGATCAAGAAAGGAAGCACCGCTGGGGTATTGTACGCAATGATAGCCATTGTGGTACCTGAGGTGACAAGAAGCTCCATTTTGTTGAAAATGAAAATTGGAATCGGCTCGATAAAAGCACAATCTTCGTTGAAGCGGAAAATGATATCGCCCACCTGAGTCTTGTCGAAAAACCGCATGGAAGTTCCCGCAAGTCCCCGGGCCATTCGGCTGAAGTAGCGGTTTTTGACTTTGATGGAGACCTTGATAAGGACAAGCCAGGATTTCAATAATTCCGCCAATTCGGCTGAAAACCCACCAATTGCAAACCATAAAAAGCTGTATTGGCTGCCACGGCCTCCATCTACCCATTTGGCTAGCTGCATTTCTGAACCTACCTTAAGTGGTCCCTTTGCTAGACTGAGACCTACGGCCGTCACAATCAGGAGAATGGAGAAGCTGTCTGCATAGTCAGAAATTACGCCTTTTGATAGGCTCGCCGGGGGTGGGTTTTCCTCCATGGGTTCTGCTTTCTGAAGATGTTCCTTGAGCGGGTCTCTCTCGAGTTTTGCCTTAACGGGTCGAATTTTTATCTGTGGGGCGGACGTCGCCAAAGCTTTAAATTCTTGACCTGAGATGAAACTGCTCAATTTGGGATGCTTCGAGGCTTCATCGAAACTGAAAACATCCTCAATCAGTCCTTCCTCAAGAAACACAATCGTCAGAGAAAGACTCATCAACCGTTCGTTGTTTGTGGAAGCTATCACCATTTTGCCATCCAAAAGCCCACCAGGCGCAAACAAACTCTTCATGAGCTCAAATCCCACATGGTTATCCACAGCGCTGAAAACATCATCCAAGATGTAAATGTCAGCGCCAGAGTAGACGGCTCTGGCAAGAGCAACTCTAGCCTTTTGGCCCCCAGAAAGAGTTATGCCTTTTTCACCCACAAGTACTAGGTCCTTTTCAGGAAAACGCTTGGTATCTTCATCAAGCTGGCAGGCAGTGAGAACAGCTTTATAAACGGGCTCATCGTACTGAAGCCCAAAAAGAACGTTTCCACGAAATGTGCCACTGAACATGCTTGGATCCTGGCCTACGTAGGCAACCAGACCGTTTCGGGTGATTTTGGATTCGATTGGCTGAAGCTCACCAAGAATGGCCAACAAAAGTGCAGATTTGCCCAGCCCAACTTTGCCCACAACACTGATCGTTTCGCCTTTCTTCACTTCCAAGGTGATATCATGCAAAGCTTTTTTGCCGCTCTCGGTCCAGTCGAACGAAACACCCAGAATAGCTACCGCATTGTCGGAATCATCAGTCAAATGGTTGGACTCAAGCTCTGGTGCATTCAAAAACAGGGCCACATTGGAGAAGGCTAAGGTTGTCCTTCTGAGAGTGTTGATGGTCATGGGAAACATGGTGATAGAGTGCTCCACTCTCTTGAGCAACGACTCAATAGGGTAAAGTGCCTCTGGTGTGAGGTGATTCTTCGAAACGAATCTGAGATAGGAAAGTGTCAAGAATGAGACAGTGAAGCTTTGACTGGACCAAAGGAGTCGGCGGAGATTGGACGTGAAGCTTGCTTTCTGACTCACCGCTGTCACATCTTTTTCTTGGATCTCGATCAACTTCTCCAGAAGCACATGCTCTCAGGCATAGATTTTGACAGCCTTGATGGACGCAAAAAGGTCATTGATCCGCTGGGTTTGCTGAGTGTCGATATTGTGAGTTTCCTCACTGGATTTGGACAGTTGACGAAGTGCGTATTTGTTGATCGGGACAAAAAGAACCAATGCAGAGACTCCGACAATCGAGGCAAAACCAAGCAAGTTCCAAAGGGCAACCAACGAGACAAGCCCACCTGCCACCATTAACACAACCGTGATACACAAATCAGGAGCCCTATTTATTGCTCCGAAGCCTGAAGATAACAAGGTGAGAACCTTGCCCACGGGAAACTCTTCTCTGGATTTGGGTGACAAACGAACTATCTTCTTGTAAACAGCAGCTTTTACGGACTGTAGGACGCGGAATTTGAGCTCTCTAGCGCTCTCATTAGAGAAAGACGCCGTCTGTCTCACCAATAAAGAATTGAAAAAGATGGCAAATGCAAGGAGAATGCCGTCAGCCAACTCTACTTTCTCGCCATGATATCTCTGATTCACGAAATGAATAAGCTTACCAATGAGCCATGGTTTCAAAAACCCGAGCAGGTAGGTAGTAATGTTGAGAAGGAAAGTAACACCAAACTGTAAAGGAAACGATTTGATGAGGGATAAAAGGAGCGTTTCGGCTGTGATATCGCTGCCGAGGTTCTTCTCCAACTCCTGTGCATACAGTTCAGTATTCACCTTGAACGAATCATCCTGGAGGTCCTCATACTGAATCTTCCCGGTCTTTTTGATGCTTTTGATAACACGGTTCAACCTGAACTTGCCGGCTTTTTCGAGGAAGCTCTTGCCCCAACCTGGCCATTTGACGAAGGTCTCCAGAAGAATAAGAGAAGCAAGTGTAAGCGAGATCAAATCGGAGGAAGCAGATCTCCAGAAAAGCCACGACACCGCCAAAGCCTTTGAGACCAAAATCGCCAGGTAGAAGGTCTTGTCCAAAGTCACAAACAGCAGTGGGATAGCCACAAATATGCCGATGGAGTGTTTTGGACTTGTCGATTTTGCATCCAAGCCCTGGCGTGCAAGAAGAAGCGTTGCTACCACACTGAGGAGGATTCGAGCCGAAGAGGCAAGACTTGGCCTGAAGGCAGCTAAGTCTGACTTGGCCATGATTTGGAAGACAGTGATTCAAGCCGCTTTATAAGGCTATGGATGTGCTTTAGCGAGATGCATGGACTTTCACCCGCACATATGCCTCATGATAGGTTTTACTCCTGTGGTAGCGTGCTTTGAGGATCTGATTGGCAACGCATGAGGAATTGACTTTCCGATGGAGGAACTCTGGTTACTTCTACTCCATGCCACGGTCAGAAAGACCATTTCGACTGGACCAATTGTGGGTTTGACGCGGCGCATGCGGCTCGCCTGGTTCCAGGATGCTGATAACGAAGTGTGGCGTCAGATGTTCAGAGGAGGCACAGGAAATGAATTTGAATGGAATTTGGGAAAACGAAACTACGAATTTTGTATCATGGGGTCTATGTACTCATCAGTGCAACTTCCTGAATCTTTGACACACTGAAAGCCCCCTTGTCATTGTGCGCATGACAGCTGGATTGATAGGGAGGTGCGTCGAAGTTAAGCATCCTAAAATATTTGATAGCAGCAATCAATATTCGAGTCAGCCCGATTCTCTGACACTCCTACCCTTCATGCTCAGAAGCTAGTAGCAATCGTCGTAAAGCCGACTCACATTAATGCGAATACCCCGTGAGTTATCATGTCAAAATGCGCCTCATAAAGTGCCCCTTGTTCTGGACAATAAATAGAGGACTTCGCGCACGTTGAATTTGAAAACCAAATTTAAAACGATGTTTATAACGAAGATTCTTCCCACCTTGCTCCTCACTTATGGAATTTTTGCTCAAGGGTCTGGTTTGGAGGAGATTGACTTGATTGCATATATCAGGTTAACTACTATGGATTGGGATGGTCTTGAACCTGGGGTATATCATCTGGTGTACTTGACCGAAAACGATGGTATCACTGAGCCAATTGCTTTACACAACGTCACCAACGATCCGATAACCTTTATCGATGATCACCCGATAACTTTGATCTATGGTATCGACGAAACTGTGTCACGCTTGAAGAGCTACGGGCTAGAGCCGGTGGAAGGGGTAAGGTACCGTGACATTTTTGATCACGAATTTGATATCGGTATTAATTTCGATCTTTTGAATACCTTACCGATGGGAAATTCTAAGTATCTTGAGAAAATCCGCAATTGGAGGACTAATTCTGACTAGGCAATCCTGAGAGTCAAAATGAGCTTCCTCATTTGCACAACTAATGAGCCAGAACAAGTCAATAGAGATGTCCTAGTACTCGTTGCGTAAGTAGCTTGCAGTAAGCAAGCTTCTTTCCAGCTCTGTACACCGATCTGTGAGCAAATTTGAGATTCACATCAAGGCTGATTCCCAGCACCAAGGCTCGATGTACATGGAAGGTGAGTAAGATTTCCTTGGTCCTATATTGAGCTTCCTCATACCCCCTGGTGGTTCAGGCTCCGTAAACGAAGTACTCTCAACATCCACCTTAGGCGAGCCGATATGGACATCTATGGGCCACACACACTGATTGAATAAGTAGAAGCCGGATTTCAGGGAATTGTAAGTTTAGCTTCCTCAAATATTTATGTGAACCAATTCTTTTTCAATTTGAACCAGTTTCTGATTTTTGGCAAACTTTTGAAAAGTAAGCTTCGTGATGTCTACTCAAAGTCGCACCACATATACAAAATGGTGACCCGGTTTGTATATTCTCACCAAATTGTAGAAAGTAGCAAGAGACAAAAAAAAAACTTTTCATTCTCCAAAACCAAATTGGATTAGTTTGCGCAGGTGTTATTTCAGATGAAGGCGAGTCACCTATATGCTGACACAATCAGCGATCACAGTGCAACCATACAATCCAGTACATTTGAGCTAGGATGTGATATTGAAGAGTGCTTTTTGAAGTTGATAACGGCTACCAACGGTGCACTAAGCCAGCTGTCACAGTGATTTTGCCATCCAATATCATTGGCTATTTCCATCATTTTACGTCCGAAGAGCTATGCAACAGCATGTCGAAACATGGCAATTAAAAAAGCCGACTTGATGTACCATCCGGCTCATCAGCACTTTGCGATGAGAACCACGTTTATGGGAAAAACACGGCTTTACATAAACCAATATCTTTTGCCGCGATGTCTTATCAGGTGGCTATTGGCGGCCGCATCTCCATCCAAAAACTTTATTGATGCCACACTCTGACGTGCTCTGCACAGCAACCAAGCCTTATATTTTAAAGCACTAAGTTACCGTCATCGAATTCATGAAGCCAAGAATGGAAAGGGTCCACTGACTGTCTTCAGAAGAGGCGTAATCAGGACACTCCTGCTTCCTGTATGACGAAATAACTTTTGCCACGCAGCTGCGTGGGTTTACTGATAAGACCTCGGCTTTTGTGACTTTGCTTCAAGATTGTGCTAAACTTTTAGCGGCGAGAACAACATTTTTCAAAGGATGAGAATAGCCAGGGTTTGCTAAAGATTTGTTGAGAGGCAATGTTTTAAACACGAGGTAATTGATAAGTAGCCTGCATCAATAGCTGTCACTCGCAATTGACATCTGCATGATTTATTGTGGCTGACACGGAGAGAAAGCATGGCGCATGCATAACTCCTGTATGATAGCCGCGCTGATAAACGGGTCCCTCGAATGGCACGAAAACCCAATATGCCCATAAAAAGCGGAACACACAATCACCCAGTGACTAAAGTTCTTTTTCATTCCCCATGTATTTTCTCGTATGTTCGACAGACTTTGTCTATCCTCAATACTAACAAAAGTCTTCATTAGATAACTCGAACATTAACTGGAAAGCCATTGGAACACAATTTTTGGTGGCGGATTTCGTCTTCCGTGCTTACCTCATCCAAAGACAATACAGGGTAACTTTTGTTGAAAAGGTGCCTACAGTGGTGGAGAAGGAGGTTGCGTTAGGGCTGTTTATCAAGTCTCAGAGGTATGCACGGGACAAACTTAAATTCAATTTGGCCCAGAAGTTTGTCACGTTATTGGAGGAGTTGGCAATTCTCCACTTTGACTTAATGCCGCAGATTTGGCAGTTGTCGGGATCTTATTTATCATCTATCAGTGAAATTCGTTTTCTTCACGGAATTTCAGATAGCATCGCGTTACAAAGTGTGTTGTTCATTGTGATCAAAAAGACGATTTCAAAGATTATCGAAATCCCGTTAGACTACATCCACACATTCGTTCTAGAGGAAAAATGGGAGTTCAACCGGATGACGAAGTCAAAATTTTACAAAGACCTGGCTTTATCACTCGTCATTTCCGGTCTTATTTATGCTTTGGCGGTGTTTGTATTTGTGAAGATCGTGGAGTTTTTTGGCGCCAGTTTTCTCATATACACGATTTTTGCTGCCGTAGTTGGCTTCCTTTTATTCCAGACAATCATTCCTAATGTCATTTTACCGTTGTTTCATAAACTCACACCCTTGGAAGAAGGCGAGTTGAAGACGGCGATTGAAGCCTTGGCGAAGCGAAACGGCTTTTCCACTTCAAGCCTTCTTGTTATTGATGGTTCCACCACGAGCACCCATGCAAATGCTTTTTTTCTGGGCTTACCTTGGAACAAGCAGATTGTGCTCTACGATACACTCATTCAGAAGTTCACCACCAGCGAGATCATCGCCGTTTTGGCGCACGAGCTAGGCCATTGGAAATTGGGACATATTCTTCAAGTGAATGTCCATATTCAGGTGATATTGGCTATTAATTTCGCCTTGTTTTCTGCATTTTTCGAAAACTACTCTCTTGCGGAAGCATTCGGGTTTGCAAAGCCCTCTCCAGCCATCAACTTTATTCTTTTCACTTACCTCACTTGGCCATTAGATACATTCACCTCAATTTCCAGAAATCTTTTGGTCAGAAGAAATGAATATCAGGCAGATAACTACGCAAAGGAACAGGGATACAAAGAGGAGATTGCTAGCGGTTTAATTCGTCTTAATAGTGACAGTTTGGATGAGTTGCACTCTGACTGGTTATACTCCATTTGCAACTCGAGCCACCCCAATTTGGTGGAACGGTTGGTTGCAATTGGCTATGAACCAGAGGAGAACGTGGGGAAGGTAACAAAGGACGAGAGGGTGGACAATGAGGAGTAAGAGGCTTCCCAGAGTCTTCGTGTTTGGTAGTAGTTATTATGTCTGGTGGAGATAGACTTGAAAATCATGCTTTATGGTGTGCCATACATGCACAGACTCAAAATTTGCTGTATTCATCGAAATAGTTAATCCGTTGAGGAAGACCTTTAAACATTCTTGTGAGACATGAATTTGAGGAAACCTCCTCGTTGACTAACACTCCGGCAGTGGACAAGAGTAGAAGATGTTCATTGTGCATTGAATGCCGGCTTATAGCTAGGAAAAGTGAGTTTTAACTGGAGTTGGAGGCTTTAAAATTTTTTTGTCTCAAAAGGAATTGAGGCTTTTCAAGGCATGCAAGGCGCAATAGTTGACTTGTTCTTGTGCAGTGTTGTGAAACAGGGCGCATGGGGCGTTGACAGCTGCGTGACTCCTTAAGTCTCAGAAAAACCTTACCGATTATTGATTTGAGCTGGTGAGAGGTAGATCGGCAATTAAATATTTCCTCAAAGATAACTGATAATGTTGAAACTCTTCCATCAATGGGAGCCTCAATCTGTAAATAGTTGCTCGAAAGAGGCTTGTATCCGTTTTGCAGAACATGTTGGATACTGCATGTATCTAAGGTAGTCTCATACCGAGGCTCTTCCTCATGTCAGGAGCGCTGGACCATCGTTCCTAATCTCCTGACTATATATGAGAGCGCACAGCCACATTTCCTCTGTATCACACAAGTTACTTTCTTCCTCAGTACATAGCTTAGTCCTGGAATACTACAGTTAACTCTCTAGCATGAGTCTGGAAACCCCTGTGTACAGTTTGCTTCCTACAGGCAAACCAGTTTCCTTTCAGAACAGTCCACTCGCGTGCGATTAAGCGAGAGTATTCACGCAGGAAAGCGAGGTTCACGCCTCACAAGACTACGAAGACGCCTCGGGAAGCATTGGCAAAGTTGATCTGCTTTTTCAATGTATGAACCTATCTCATCAGCTTTGGCAGTCTAACTGGTTCCAAGTCTTACTACAGCTATATGGAGCATCAAATGCAGTGAATCTTGACCCTGATAGATTCACCTTCATTAGCCAGACTACATCCTTCAACCGGCGTAGTTGAAGGTTTTTATTGCAACAATATGTCAACCCATTAAGTATAAACGAAAACACCGAAAACCATCAGGAGAAGGGTGTAAACTATATGAAGCTTGGTGTATCCGGTCGAAGCAGAGTTTCGATAACTCCCCTGAGAACGACCACAAGCATAGAGCTCGGTAGCAAAAACAACGGTGTCAGAAAAGATTAGCAGATCATTGAATACAAAAGTCGAGTCACCGCAAGGAAATGTAAAGGTGTTATTTTCAAAGAACGTGAAGTTGCTCAAATCCATCTTTTCCCAGGTGAAGAAATCTCACTGCCGTTAAGATCGGGCATCCATACTATCCCTATTTATATAGTCGTTCTACTGATAACCTCAAGGGTTTGGAAAAAGAGTCAAGGCGTTAGTGCTAGTCATGTTCTTCACATTCCAAGTTAGCCAAGTGTGCATGAGGCGTTTGTGAGGAGCCGTGCGGAAATAATCTCTTGATGCTCTTCAGCCTATGACACACTTACTACATTAACAAAAAGAGCATTTTAGTTTTGGTTTTTCCTTTTGTTTTTTGTTAATTTGCTAAGTTATTGCTCCATAGAAAGCGTGTCTACACTGATACGACTTCCAACAAGTACAAGCTTCAAATAACGTTGGATGGCCATCAGCATAACGAGGCAACATCAAAATAGCATGTGTTTTGCTACACTTATCCGATATCAAAGCTTTGTTCATCAGTGAAGGCCACTGGCAAATTCAGCATACTGGCCACCCAAAGCATTGTAGACCCCAACAATTGTACTCCTCTTGTCTGCCGAATCGATACCCTGATGGTCACCACCGTAGGTAAGAACAAGAAGATCCTCTACCAAATCTTGAGGATCTTTACCAGGGAAGATGTTCACTCCTTCTAATTTTTTCCTTGCCTCATCATCAAGACCCGACCAAAGGCTCGAAACGTCTGCGGCTTCGATGTATCCAAGTCCTAAATGTTGGCCAATGCTTCCATTGACAAACACGGGCTCAAAGTCTTGCTCAGCTGCTGCTCCCAAAAAGAGGCTCACCAAAGGTAACAAGTTGAAAATAGCGAAGTACATCTTGTTGTTGAACTGAGACTAAATTATGCGGGAAAGTCTACCCTTATATACGTAGCAAGAAATCTGTGCGTGAGGCACAGTTCATGAGTGAGGCATTAAACTGGCCTTAGGATAACCCATTGTGCTTACACCCCTATTCGCTTCATGCTTCTTTTTTTTCCTCCAATATCTGGCCACTAGAGTTCAAAGAACAGTCAGACTGTTATCTTCTACACACGAGACCGCAAGAGGGTATATAAATTGAAAAGTGACAATCTCGCTTAGAATACTTAATACATTATAAAATATTTTCAGGCAAAAAAGCCGCTGAACTGCAAAACTAATTAGCTGACTGGTTGAGTGAACACGATGTAGCACACATACACACGATAGCAACGGCTTCTTCCTCATTTTACTAGCAAAGCTTAAATCCAGAATCTTTGTAGGTAGTTGCACAGGTAATAAGTTTCGAGGAGCAGTGACCTATAAAAATGGATCAACCGGATCATCAGGATTAATCTGGGCATCACCAATCATTCCACCAAAAAGATTGAATCTTATTAGACTCAAACGGTGTTTGGCAAATGCTGTTGCTACAGAGCCTGTGAGTGTCATTTAAGGCTATGGTGTATATCACACCTTGCCCACTTGATAATGTGGCCATCGATGGCGAAGTTGCTACCATTAGAAGCGATAGGAAAGTTGCATCATAATTTAAAACCCTGATGAGCAAGCCCCTTGTTAGTGCAGTGCAATAGCTGGAACTTGGCGTTCTTAATTTCTGATGTGTTGGAACTTGTGGTACACTCCACATCGTTACTTTTTTCCGATGAAACCAATATCGAGGGGCTAATTTGACAGGTGCGACATGCAGCAAGTTTGACAGGTGCGACATGCGGCAGCTGCAGCGATCTTTAGGACAGAATTAAAATGTCCGTACGACAGTTTTGTTTGACAAAACGTACATCACGAAAATTGTGATCAATTGCCAGCTCATCTATAGACTTATCTAATGTTGTTGAGTCCGGTTGAGTAAGAACATCGTACTATGATCTTTCAGAGTTCTTATTCAAGTATCCATCATCAAATGAACAAAGATCAGATTATATGTCACGACAGTTCGAAGGAAAGCGGAGTAAGGTACGTTGTTGTTTGTTTTGATCATTATACTTTGCAGATGACATTTTGCCTGACGGGTTGTTCCTGTGATTTTCTGAAAATCGCACCTTGAGTACAAAAACATGTGCGGGTACACGAAATCTGTGGAATTCATGAAAGAAACAAGTACGAAGATTCGGGGACTATTTGACTTGCAATTACACAGTCTCGTAAACGGCAAATGAGAGCGAAAGGATGCAACTGGCTTTAAAATGACTTGACACACATTCGACTGCCACTAGTAGAATTTGTTCAAAAGGGCTCACAAAAGGGGAGTAATCTCAAAATTATGAATAGATGTCAAGATCAATGAGGAACCAAGAACAGGTTTCAAAGATGCGTCCTAAAGGCTGCCAATTGTCGACAAGATATTCAGGTCTTGTCAGCATGGGGTGCCAAGTAAACTCCATTCCACAACAATCCTACTCATAGTGGAAGGAAGGTAGATTGTGACGTACCATGTATGATGATGTCACTTAACCCTTAAGGAACCCTTGTTTTTTTCGCCCCACCGTGGCATTGCTTCATTATATAAAGTTGACGTCGCTCCGATGGAGATGAAGAAGATCAAAGAAAACGACTGATCTTAATACTGACTGAACATCAATTGATGATTGGATTTATAATATTCTTATTATTTGCTCTCAATGTGGCCGCTGGACTGTTACTGAAACGCAATGTCAGAGATGTCGTACCGTTCCATGATTTGGAGGAGCCTAATATGACCTACGATGAAGCTCCGTGGCATTGTGAGCTTGAATTTGCCCCAGTGGATTACTCCGATGAAGATGGTTTGGATTATGGCATGGATAGGTTCGAGGTAGAAGTCGACGAAGATGAGTTTGCAGACTTTAGGGAATTGGTCTGCAACTCAAACAAGACAGCAAAAATGTGTGCTGAAAAGTGCAATACCACGGCACTAGCATTTTTATATCGGGCTACAGCCACACGGGTATTGGTTAACGCAGCGTCCAACGATTACCAGAAGATAGGCTGTGTGATGGAATGCTACCATGGAATGACCGGAGATTTGATGTATTCGACTGTTGCATCTGTATACTCCAATAATAGAAGAGACTTATTGCCGGCAGGTGAACAAGGCATACGTGACTATTTTGTGTGGTATAAGCGATTGAGGGCAGAATCTTCACAGCTTGACATTGACAACAGTGATGTGTCAAGGAATTCTACCGACCTAGGACAGGAGTCTCACCATATGTGGTCTCGCAGCACACCGGAACCAATATTGAGAGTCTCGTTGGATAGAGCATGTAAGGACATGAATGGATAGTGATGCGCATGAAAAAGCCTAGACCTATGATCCGGTCTTGAGTGCCTTTTGGAGATAGACGAACCACTGCCTCGCAGCTTCAGGACTGCCCTGGACAGACTTGTGAGCTCCTATTCATAGGCAATCAAGATGAATGTCGGGGAAGCTTGGAATCAAACATCGTAAAATTTAGTGGCTTTTTCCTCAAGCACGTCTGTGGAGTAATGATCCTGGGAAGTCGATGCCAAAATCACTGGAGACTTCCTCATAGAAAGGGCAAAGTCAAGGCATGGCTGACGACCATCACTCGAGACTCCAGCCATGACAGGCATCTCCTTCAGCTTCTTCACAATCTCGTTGGCTCCTGCGAAAGTATTGAATTTGTGCACCGTCATACTTTGGCGAGTGATGCCAAAGACTGCTGCGTTTGATTAAATACTTTCAGATTTATCTCCCATTGAAAACGTCTGCTGAGGAAAGAACCACTATAGAACCAGTATACTATCTGAAAACGAGACTTTAAGAATTTAAAGGGTACCAAGTCAAGACCAGGGGAGCTGTCTTTCAATCTATGGCCATCTTTGAGAGCTGACAACGGCAAATTATAGCAGGTCCATCCGAGAAGTAAGAAGGTTCAGAAACATATCGCGTATCGTATCGTACCCTGAGGATTAGGGCTCAGGATGACCCATACGCCAAGTGGGGTGCATCGACTCTAAGTCGACTGAAAGTAGACACCCAATTATCTCAAGCAATCAGTACTGCAAGATTCTGTACCCGAGTTCGTAAATCCAATCAATGCAAGGGCTACCTTTGGCTCCAACAAGGGGATCTTTGAAGGATTAAAGAATCGTCCACTTCTTCATACCCTTGAACTGCGCACTAATCTCACCCACTTATGCCCCGCAATTGTTCCACGGAAATCAAACTTGTTTCCCTCCACCATGCGATGCTGGCTTAATAATACGAAACATCAATCGCAAAAAGCGTTCTACAACTTTCCCAGGGTTACCGTTTCGGACATAAATCCGATGATTAGTGAGAATACTGCACCTCGCGTAGAGACGACGCAGGTTGCTGCAGAAGAAAATCAAAGGTATTGTGACTTCCAGCGGGTTATCCGAGGAAACGATTGATGCAGGAGGATGGCTGAATAAGCCTGAAAATAAAAGCTGCCAATTCTACCCTCCAACTGGTGCCCTTGCTCAGGCACAACTTAAAGTAAGAAACATCTCGCTGCATGATGACAAATCCTGCAGTAGCTCCACAGTGCGGACTACGAATCTTCCGAAGTATATAAGGATGGCGTTTCTGCCCTTTGGCCTCCCACATCATCAAAAATGGCTACCCCAAAAACTTCAAGAGCATTGAAAGACACTAAACTTTTCGAGCCCATCAAGGTCGGCAGGAACGAGTTCTCCAACAGAGTTGTATTTGCTCCATCTACTAGATTCAGAGCTTTGGAGGACAACACACCTTCTGATCTTCAATTGGAGTACTACGATGACAGAACCAGGTTCCCTGGTACTTTGATTATCACCGAGGGCACCGTGCCAACTACAAAGACAGGGACCTACCCACATGTTCCTGGTATCTTCAACGAAAAGCACGTTCAAGGCTGGAAGAAGATCAACGACAAGATCCACGAAAATAAGTCGTTTTCTTCCATTCAGCTCTGGGGATTGGGTCGTGCTGGAGACCCTGCTCAGGGTAAGAAGGAGGGCCAAAAGTACAAAGCTCCTTCTGCAATTTACCAGGATGCTGATGCTGAAAAGGCTGCCAAAGAAGCTGGTAACGAATTGGAGCCTTACACCACGGAGGAAGTTGACGACTTGATCGAGGAATACGTCAAGACCGCCAAGAGATCTGTCGATGCGGGCTTTGATTATGTGGAGCTTCACGGAGCTCACGGATACCTTATCAATCAGTTCCTCGAAGCCTCTACCAACCAGAGAACCGACAAGTACGGTGGCTCCATTGAAAACAGAGCCAGATTCGCCTTGACACTTGTGGACCGTCTTTCGGAGGAAATTGGTGCCGAAAGGTTAGCCATCAGAATTTCCCCATGGGCTAAGTTCTTGGGTATGAAGAGTGAGGAGGACAAGGAAGCTCACCCAATTGCGACCTACGCTTACTTGTTGGGTCAATTGCAGCAAAGAGCAGATGCTGGTAAGGCGCTTGCTTATGTTTCCGTGGTAGAGCCCAGGGTCGCCGGAATTGTTGATGTCAATGCCGAGGATATCGTTGGAGACAACGGTTTCATTAAGCTCATCTGGAAAGGTGTTCTTCTCAGAGCCGGTAATTACACCTACGATGCTCCAGACTTCAAGCTGCTTTTGGACGATCTTGATGATGGCCGCACTTTGGTTGGTTTCTCCAGATACTTCATTTCCAACCCTGATCTTGTGACCAGACTCCACGACGGCAAGGAATTGACACCGTATGATAGAGACACCTTCTACGGCCACGACAACTGGGGCTACAACACGTATTCTCATGTGGATGGTAAGGGGAAGTTTGACGAGGAGGCTGAAAGGGCACGCAAGCCTGCTCCAATCAAGGCCTAGAGATAGACTACGAATATATAAATTTATATGAATAGAGATGGGAAATTTTAAATACTGAGGGAATGGCTAGTCTTCCTTTTTCAGATTTCTCTTCTGAGGGCTAGAAGCAATTTGAAGAGTCCAAACAAAAGCCCATGCGTCGAGCGATGGGCAGAACGGAAAAACGTTTTTTCGCTAGCCTCAAGATGCAGGGGCCGCAGCTGCCCGCAGGGCATCTAGGGCACATGGCGCGGCGCTTATCAGACGTAAGCGACACACAATTGAGTGGAAGGTGCATATTGCATACAATAAGGGACAAGTACGATCCATAAATCAAACGAGTGGTTGCACAGACCCTAGTGTCACGCTTGGTTTTCGACAAATGACACTTTGTAACCTCTGTCAAAACGTGTTGTTTTGGTTTGATTTCGCAAATTATGGAAACTTTCATGACCGAAGGTCATGGAGTTATACGTAACGTGGTCGCTTCAGGCCTCGAGATGGTCGATCAGACGAAGCTCTGATTCGCCTTCGGGAGCGGGCGGAATGACATGCCCTCTTACTTTTGTAAGCCCGTTGGCGCCCTTGTTGAACCCTTTTGGCAGTGTATTGTCCGAGACGACGAACTAGCTCAGTTCGTTTGCGATTGAGCCCGGCCTTGTACCGGGCTTCCTCGCGTGGGTCAGGGTCAAAGGAAGTGAAAAATTGGGACCATGGACTGGTATGGTGTGTGTCTAGCACCCGCTTCAGGTTTGAACTCGTGTAATCGAGAATATTCCTGACACGTCCCTTGGAGAGAAGGACGCGCACCTTCAGGTGCCGAGGGTATTTCCCCATCTGGACGAGACCCCTTCTCGTAGGATAAATTCCATTCGTTGCTTAAGTATACCGCCTTGTACGTCCCAAACTGGGTTGTATTTGACCTTAAGGTAGAACGTTTTGAGCCTTCTGGATAGGGCGGTTTCCTTAGACCGCCTAGTGTCTGACAATGGCTGGTTCTGAATAGAAAGTATCGTACCTTGAATCCACTTTTCGGTCAATTTCGGAGGATAGCCTCGTAGACGAATCTTTGATCTGAAAAAGTCGACATGCTTTAACGCCGTATCATGGTCGGAACAATTTCGGAAGATTCGAACAATTTCACCGATAACGAAACCTTTTTTGGTTGCAAGTGGATGTCCACTATCCCATTCAAGATATTGGTACGTATTAATTGGTTTGCGATAGAGCTCATACACGATGGTGCGATCGCGGAGCGAGAGCAGAAGATCCAAAAACGGAACGTTCTGTGTCAGCGGCTCCAGCCAATTAACAGTCAAAGGGAGATTCAAGAACTGTTGTTGCAGAACAATTCGATCTAACTGGCTGCGTTGACCGATGAGCAAAATGTCATCGGGTTTCCTTAGGGATGTCGCGAGCAAAGCGAAGCTTTGCGAGCAGTGGCAAACAACGATTCTTTTATTAAGACTGCAAAAAAAGACTGATTATCCTACTTCGGTGGTGTCTTCAGTGAACGCCGAA
Source organism: Candidozyma vulturna (assembly GCA_026585945.1). NCBI lineage: Eukaryota > Fungi > Ascomycota > Pichiomycetes > Serinales > Metschnikowiaceae > Candidozyma > Candidozyma vulturna. The sequence goes on from CM048829.1 coordinate 2,067,454, forward strand.
TTCGATCAACAAAGATCTCTTCAGTAGGCAACAAATCAAGTTTCTTTGTCCAACACTGGAAAAGAAAATTCTTTTTCATAGGGTTTTCTTAGGGATGGCTGAACGGCACGGAAGCGAAGCTTACGTGACGTAAAACACGAATGTATTGACAGTACTAGACAGACTCTAAATTTGAATAATTCCCCTATTAGTGGATAGGGTCTCAGACAAAAAATTCCACTATTCGATCAACAAAGATCTCTTCAGTAGGTTGAATCGACGCTCACAAGTTACCAGGACTAGAGCGGGAACGAAAGAAAGAAACTTCGAGGGAGGCGGCCTCACGCTGGAATATTTATACCTTTTCCGCGGGAATCTGGTTTTACCGTTTCGGGGAAATAGCAATGCTGAGGCAGCCTCAAATCCCCCTATTCGACGTGTCATTAAGCCGAATTTGGAAAAAACCATTGTTTCACGGCTTGTGACGCAGGTTTTCGGGTATGCATGCTGCAAGACGCATGTGAACCTTTTTCTGCAATGTGCATGTGCTTAGATGACAGGCATGTGCATGCGCATGATTCCGTTGTACTTTAGTACAATATGAGAGGGGGAAGACAACCGTCCACGGACTAATGATAGGAGCCAATCCTGGAGAAGACGGTCGATGAGACGCGTCAACCAAGTCCCTATCGAGATCAACTAAGTCCCGCAAATGTGGCCACGCCTTAAGAGGAGGCGCGGTTCGGTTTTTGTCTTTTGCACAGGCTGGCCGATGACCAGAGGGGTGCTTTTCTTCTCCGGGAGCGAAGGACGCGTTTGATTTTCTTGTGAATTTGGTGCCGGAGAAGCCCTTCTCTGACCCGTTTGGCTGACTTGAATCCGAGACGACGGAGTAGGTGAGTCCGATGGTCGGCAATTTCTGAACGGTAGTTCAGTTCTGCCTCAGGAGCCGGGTCAAACAGTGTGAAGACGTGGGACAGTGCACTATCAAAGTGGTTGTGCAACACCGCCTTGGGTTTTCTTAGGGATGTCTGGGTTTTCTTAGGGTTTTCTTAGGGATGTCTGGGTTTTCTTAGGGATGTCTGGGTTTTTCTTAGGGATGTCTGGGTTTTCTTAGGGATGTCTGGGTTTATCTGGGTTTTTCTTAGGGATGTCTGGGTTTTACTTAGGGATGTCTGGGTTTTCTTAGGGATGTCTGGGTTTTCTTAGGGATGTTTGGGTTTTCTTAGGGATGTCTGGGTTTTCTTAGGGATGTCTGGGTTTTCTTAGGGATGTCTGGGTTTTCTTAGGGATGTCTGGGTTTTCTTAGGGATGTCTGGGTTTTCTTAGGGATGTCTGGGTTTTCTTAGGGATGTCTGGGTTTTCTTAGGGATGTCTGGGTTTTCTTAGGGATGTCTG